>JAQGBH010004392.1:0-16949 GCA_034698265.1 Sminthurinus aureus | reverse complement strand
AATTTGATTAATATATAATATAGTATATATAGGCGATGATGGAAAATCATGAATTTACCAGGCCATGGAATGACTCATCTTCGTTTCGACATTTTATCGTCATATAAAATATTCCAACCACTATAAGAATAGTAAGTCCAATACTGAGCAAAACTAATGACGAGATAATGCCGATATCTGGAAGAGCAGTTAATAGTTTTAACTCTGGGCCTATTTCATCATCAATACGGGCTGTTTGCTTGAACCATATAGCAGGGAAATAAATTTTTGGCACATCTTTGAACAATCTATTAAATAATAAAAGGAAGAAATTGAAATGAATTGGTATTAGTATTCAAAGGTAATGAACAAGCTCCTTCAAAACTTTATGTACGTTGATTCATGTGTAACTTACGAAAATCCTTCTTGAGGTTGCAGTAAAATATTAATTTGAAAAGCTGCGGATACTTGGAGAGGAATTCCCGATCTCTAAAATTCAATATTGGATTAGAAATAAAGTTTTAGCTTATATAATATAATAACACAGTATTACACTTTGAGTAATTCTTTGATGAAAAAATGATAAAATTGTCTTGTAGCTAAATCTAAAAGTCAGAGAATTATTATACCGGCTCAAGATCAATGAACATTTGATGCTTGTCTTCTTCAGGTTTCATGCCAATAACTGCATTACGGTAAGACTCGTCAGCATGATAAAAATGAGCTAAATAATTTAAAGAATAACAAATAATACATTCCATGTCTGTGATTGCAACAAAACTTCAGTCTCTTTTTATTGTAGTTCTACAGTAGTATTCATTACTTACGAAAGGAAATATAGGCTGGTGCACCCCACTTGCAAGTAGACACGTCTAAAGCTCCATGTGGAGGACATTCACCGGCTGGACAGAAGCACCTAACCGAAAAAAATCAGGGAAAAAATTATAAGTTGCGGATATTTATATATTTACAGTTATTTCAAGGTTAATTTATCACGGTTTATATATTGTGTATTATGTTAGTCAGCATAATGTAGTTTAATGATGAGAGAGAACCAGTCTTCTTACCAGTTATTGGGACACTGTGTTTGATTCGCAAACATTTTATCGTCACCCCTACAAATTACAAAATATATTACATAAATATTATTGTATACTTTGTAATTATAATAATATCATTTTGAAAGAGACATTTTCTTCATAGTTCAAAATTACTGTACAACAACACTAAAAAAATGTACAAAAATAGCTTTCTAATTTCTAACCAGTATCGATATCCAGAAATTCCATCAACTTTAATTTCTTCTTTGTAATTTAAGTCAAGTGTACGACAAATATCAGGTGAGAATAGAGAAATCGTTCCCTTGTCTCTCTTTGGTGGGAAAAATTCTCCTGCTGATCCATTTACACGACCACAATCAGACTCATAAAATGATGTTTTATTAGTGTAATCCCATTCAGCTAATACCCCTAATTTATTGATATCATCTACACCTGTCTTCATATTAAATATTCCATCATAATCAGCTGATCCATTTCTGGTGTAAAACCAACCAAAACGATCAAAAGGTATCGCAACTGGAGCAAGACTTGGGGGAATTATTTGAGCAAGGTCAAGTAATGGATCAGAATATCCTTCAAATAAAAATTCTCGTACTTTCTTTTTTACATACAAACGAGTTCCAAGTAAATGCATAGCTTGATCTAGCATAAGTTTAGTGAAAGCATCCAAATGCCTACACGAAAATGCTGCAGTCTAAATTCCAAAGAAAAAAAAACAAGAAGTGTCAATTAAGATTTTTACTCATAATTCATAATACACACGACGACAAGTATAATATAAAATGAAATGTAAAAATAAAAAAGTTTCAAGTTTGTGAATTCAAAAATACAACTTACGATTGCTGGGATATTGATCGTCATTATTTCATCATCAAGCGTTCCATTACTTAAAGACGGTTCAAAAACCCAAGTTCTATTTTGACGAAAAGTTACGGTGTCATTTTCTGGATGCCAACTATGAATTACTTTCCTCCTATGCTCTCTAATAATAAGACAAATAAAAATTTATTGTTTAAAAAAAACTTTGTAATAGATTTGCTGTTATTGTACTACAAGCTATAATATATGAGCAATATAGTTGTTTACAGTACTATTGATATATATTTACTTATCCGACGTTCGACTTTAACTTACCGAAACACAAAAGGACCTATTTCTTGTAAAATTGGCTTAGCACTTTTTTTCTTAATATCTCTTGCATTAGTCCAATTAAAAAAATAAAATTCAATATACATAGGGATAGGAGTGACCTCCCACAGTTCAAAGCTCTTTGAATGATTTGACAAGGCCAATTCCTGTAACCAAAAAATAATCAACAAAATTGAAATTATTACGTCTGCATCATTATTATTATACTTGCTTCATACTCATTATGAGTTGATGGTGCATTATGCTTCATCGGATATTGTATATATGCATTTGTTCTATCCTAATATGTTATGCTATAATTCTCTTAACTATATCCATGAGTTGACAATATTTTCAATAAATATTTGTTATTCTCGTTTATTAGATTTACCTAGCTCATGCATAGCAATTTTACGAAACTTTTGCATGAGGTTAAATGTTTCTCCTTCCTTTCTAGATTCTAGATAATGTGTGTAGCATGTGTATAATATAAAGACTTACACATTATTAGTGCTTAATAGATGATATTGATTGTGTGTTGTGTCACGAAACAGTGCAAATGACTACACATGCCAAACAATCAATATAGTGTGTGATTTTGCCATTTGAATTTTGCATTGAAAAAAACTCACAGATAGTGTCCAAACTTAACTAATACAAAGATTATGATAATAATATATTATACAAACGGTCTAAATTATACAGAAAGGTTACTTAACAAATTACTCAGAATGCATTACACGCTGGGTGACGATATTCTGTACATAGAATATAGAATATACAAATGTATATATGTATATTATACATTATGCCTGTATGATGTACTAAGTACTGTACAGTACTATCTGATATAATAAAACCGAACGCGTATGAAGTGGTTTGTTTCTATTATCACCTGGCTGTCACTGCTATTGAATATTTTATGTTAGATAACTGTAAGACTTCAAGAAAAAGTGATAATCACGTGGTAAATCAAGTTCAAAGAATAAGTCAATTTTGTTTTGCCTATTTTGTCGTATGTATTTGGAACTTGTTCGGATTTATGAAGACAAAAAACATAATATTCGTTAATTTTACATGATTTCTGGGAAAAGCATTTAACTTTGTGATTCTTTTTGCTTTCTTGATAGTCTATGTATAGCAAATAAATTCAAACTATAGAATAACCAGAACATTTTCAGAAGTACAACTATTTTGCTAACTAAAACATGGAAGACAAACATTTGAAACTTTTTTAATACTATGATGGTATTTCAAAGAAGAACTTGAAGAGTTCAGAGAAAGTATACTTTCCAACAACCAACAATAAGAATTCTATACCTCTATTTTTTAATAAATGAGCAGTTTTATGCATTTAGAATGCACCACGGTGTCTACTTTGGCTACTTATAAACGAGTAATTTCAAGCGTCATATATCGAGAATTAACTGAGGAGACCAGAATGGAAAATTAAATTTTGAAAATATGTACATAATCAAAACAACAAGAACACCATACAATATTAATATTACTTGAAATACACGCAATATGAGCCTCAATGTGAGTTACTGGTAAAAGTGTTTATATACACGCAAAATCAACAATCAAATATTCAAATTTGAAATACATAATACATACATGGGTCAACATTATGAAAGTATTCATTATTATAGAATCAAGAGACTCAGCTTACGTGATTGAGCACTTTTTCAAAAATCTGGGGCCAGTATGCCACGAAACAAGATCCAAGGATTGAGAGAAATAACCCAGTTCCGGTGATGGAACCGAGTTTACAGGTCCTCGAGTACGCCATTTTTATTTTTGGTTTTGATACTTTTCAAACAAGTATATATTACTCACTACAAATCCAATGCTATCTTGACTGAGATTTCATCAAATTCATCAAATGAGGGAACATAGATTATAAAGTTCTTTTTACTTTCACTATCGATGCATTTTCAAATCTCCACCTGAAAGTAAAAAATACAGGACCACAAAAAATTACTCAACAATAAAAAATGTTTACTTATTAGACTTTGGTATGTTTCAATTTTATTCTTTTACAAGAACAACTGATTTCGATCGTTTATGAATTATACGTTGATTTTAAGTTTTAGTCGAGTCCAAAGAACAAAGTATTGCAATATTTCCATGAAATTCAGACAGCAAGAAGCATTTTGCTGTTTGTGATTGGTAAAAAAAAATGTGCAAATTTTTCTTGTCTGTTAGTACAATATCAATTTTAAATTCACGTATGTTTTAAAATACTGTTACAGTAACATTTAAAGGCTTCAGTAGTAAGAAGAGTTTAGCTGGTTTTTGATACACTATTGTCATTATTATTACAATGTTCATGTGTGTTTAGTACATTTTTGTATATATGCGAGTCTCAAGCACCTTTTACATTAACACATCATTTACAATTCACCAGACATCATCATCAATATAATCAATACCTACATTGATTAATCCCTCATAATCATTTCAATCAAATCGAGGCTTATCTCAACCTTTCAATAATTTTAGCACGTGAATTTTTAATGTCTACCATACAAACTTGAATGTACTTTTTCTATAATATATTTTGTGAGGTATATCTAAGGTTCATCTCGTGCTTTAAAAAAATATAACTGATATCATTATATTAAATCAAAGGAGAATGAAAAATTTGACAGACAGACAATAGATAATGGAATGAATTAGTTACTCTTTGTTTAAAGATATGACACACAACGCTTGTAGGAGATACCACAGAGTGATTATTTTAACTAGGACTGAAATAAAGTTCCAGCCTAAACATTTCTAAAGTATCAATATGATACAGCTCATTTTGTGATACTTCAAAATTTTGGAAATAGACCTTGTAATCGATTCCACAATGGTATGCCACATTGAATAATCAAGTAGGTGGGCGTAAAACTTTAGGATATTTTTTGCAGAAATTCACAGATAACTTGTGTGTCACATTTATCTAACCTTATTTGGAACAGGAAACATAAAAAAAAATCAAAACTTACATTTTTCTTATGATCACAGACAAACGTAGATTACGGCTAATATTGAACAATAAACATGACTCAAAGATGATAGACACAGTTCAAATAATAAATATTGTTGAAAATATTAAACATTTTTAAACACATATAAACAAAACACAACCTATACAGTCTGCACATTCAAAAACAATTAGCACAAGCACGTAATTACAGGAGAATCACAAATCAAATGTCACAGAAAGTATTTTACTGATTCAATGACTTGAACATTTCTTGCACAAAATAGCATAACGAGAAATAATCACAGAATTTCATAAAGGTGAACTGACTAGAGGATGGATATTATGGAATACTTTATAGGCAAATTAGTAGACGTCAGACGAAAAGCCATGTAAAAATTGTCATGCGTTTAAAATCCAAGTATGAAGTATGAAAATATTTGTTGGTGTACACTATCCAGTGTACAACATTATATTTTATATATATGTAAGTACCGGGAGTATTACTAAGTATTATTAATCAGGACGACTATAGAGCTTACTGGGAAAAAGTCACTACACTGATTTGCCGTATCATCAGTCAAATGCAAACACGCTCATCTATAACGAAACCATAAATAATATATGAGCACGTGTAAATCTTCCTAGTGCTTGTTAGGCACACAATATGCGTGTCGAATATTATATATATATACTTTCTAAGATACAAAGCATCACGTTTACTCAAAGACCAATCACTAAATTAAATAACTACAAAAATATTACAAAGTCCATGGCACAAAAAATATATTATATACTTTTTCGTTTTAGAATTTTTAATGCCAGACTGCCAGGTTTCAAATTACGTATGATGTGGCATTTGTTGTTGCTTCAACTACAATCACTGTTTTAACTAGCAGTACATATAAACATTGAACATGCTATTATTAGCTAAGTATAATTTCTGGTCATCTTTTGGATTCTATTCACGAACCACAACGACATCCTATTAATTGTTACTCTTTTGTTCGTTCAGGACAAAAGTGTGTTTGTATTTGTATGGTTGCAGTCATCACTTTCCTTCTGAATTATCATTCACATTGAGTACTTTGTAAAGAAACTAATTTTTTGAGTACACCATAACTCTTTC
Organism: Sminthurinus aureus; assembly: GCA_034698265.1. NCBI lineage: Eukaryota > Metazoa > Arthropoda > Collembola > Symphypleona > Katiannidae > Sminthurinus > Sminthurinus aureus. Next base: position 10,678 of record JAQGBH010004392.1, on the reverse strand, counting down.
TTCAATTGTCGTACGATTTACAACATGAATTTTCAAACCTTCTTTCATCTACGTGTTAATATTATAAATTAAAAATCATTACGTTACTTATGTTTGATATTACCAGTTACCAGTTACCTAATCAAAAGTTTTTTCAATTGTTATTTGAATTTTTTGTTCTTCATAACAAGCATTTACATAAGAGTAGCTAACAGCTGACCTTCGAAAATCTTATATAAAATATAAGTTATAAAATAGATGAGGTACAAAAATACATTATAATAGAATGATTCTTTATCGCACGATTTTGTCAATTGTATAATGTATAAGCATCACGTTATCATACAAAGTTATTGTCCAAATACCCAAGAAAAAAGGCGTAATCGTACACACACGTGTAACACGTAACATGCCATATTTGTGTATTTTGTACTGATTGAATCATCAAAATTGTCACCATATGCTGTTTTTTAACGAAACTGATTGAGCATATTAGAGGCCTGTACACATAACATACAACAGTATTATAAATTAGAAGACGTAGATATTTCTCGGTTGCAATATCCAAAACATGCTCGGTAGAAATTCAATATATATATGAAAGTACATGACTAATAATAGGCGAAGAAAATTGTAGCAGCTACATAAGGTCACTGTACAATGTACGTATTTTTCAGGTACTTGTGTATATATCTGATGCATACTGTATGCAGCATACATGATGCCGGATTCAAATATACTTATGCTCTTTGTCAGTGAATATTATTGACTAAATAGTACTTATGTATATAATAATTAATAATACTTGCTTCCCTTTGAGTTATAAGTTATGAGTGACAAAATCGGAAAGGAAATGTAGAAATGTATACGAACCAAACAACTTAATTATATTAAGCAGAGGCACGGGTATTTTTCACATGTTTCTGTAAACACATTTGACAACAACCTACACATTACGGAAAAACGTGCTTACATCTTGTGTCAGATACCAAAGGAAAGTTGCAAACAAATTAGATAAGTTACTGCAAATTAGTTGAACCAACGTGACAAATTAATGTCAAAGATTAAGAAAATATTGAAAACGTTGAAAAAGTTGTAGCTTCAAAGTTTTGAAAACGTCAAAATGCTTTTAAGAAACTTCACAGTCTTTGTATCAAAGGTAAAAAAAAAGAAAGTAGTTTGAATGTTTCAAGAGCTGTTTTTAAAAACTAGGGAAATCGTCTAGAGACACAAATTTTTGACGTACTTACTGATAACTTTTAACGCATATATTTGATTACCTTTATAAATATGAAGCCCATAATGTAGTAGTACCGTCATTCAGCAGTCGTTAGTATGATTTCTTGTGAAGTCTACAGATTTAATGTAACTCAAATTCTGTAGAATGTGACATACAGTGCGAACCGTTCATTTTAACTTTTCATTCGCTGGAATCACACTGAAAATTTATCTATCTGCCTTCTAATTACACTCAATAGATTGAGAAATACAAATGTACAGTAGGATACAAGTTACAAGCACAAAGGAGTCTGCATAAGATGTTGCTTGTAACTTTTTAAAAAATCACATTTAATTGATTGAAAAGTCTTTCATTCGACGTTTTGTATGCATAAATAAAATTCAAAGTTCAATTGAAAAGATCAAACAAGGTCAATAACAATTAGAAGTTAACTTTTTTACATCTTTGACTGTTAAGCTTCAAACTTCAACCTACGACTTAATATTTAATATAGTATTCTGATTCAACATTACACTTTTAAAAATACTGACTGTTTAAAAAGTTTTTTAAAGTAAAGTTTTCGGAGAAAAAATGTCTGGTTGGACTCCGAATAATGTTTTCGAGCACTTTTTGTAGAGGCACAAACATATTTTCTATTTATTAGTATGATAAAATAAGTTACACAAAAAAGCAAGAAAATAAAAATAAAATCTCTATAATATGAAGTCGCAATTTTTGATAAAAGATTTTAGAGTTTGCTCACAAACTAAAAATATTTATGTGTGAGCACTGAGTATAACATAATACATGTACAACTTGATAAAACTTCTTCTCTTGCATTAACGCTAGCAATTCAAGAGTTTAAAAAGAGAGAAAACAACAAATGAATTAGCGCGAGACAAAAGTCCTACATTCGAGCTACATCCATCTAACACATCCAACATCCATAATATGAATCATCAGCATCTTATATACCCTACATGTTACATTGCATTGTAAAACAAACTTGGTGGTCAAGTTCACTATTATAAAGACTGAGAAGTCATCCAGAAAATGTGCAAAGAGAAGACAGTATAGATATAAAGAAAGAGTACTCAGGCGCTTCCCTCATTTACAAAATGTAAAGACTTCACGTCTTTGTTATACATAATAAACTGCGTTCTTTAACTGTTCTCATCAAGTTGCATGACAACTTATGTAGAATGGTACAATAATAGTACAACACTGACTGTAGAGTTGACAAGCAAAACGAGGTTTAAACTTTAAAAAAGGCCCTCGTAAATAGTAAATACATAAGTTTTGGTGAAAAGTCGAATCAGTACATAGTTCTCTCTCTTTCTATGCAAACTTTTTTACCCCTTTATTAAATTAATTTTTTGCTTAGCAGGTCCCTTTGTACAGTTTACCATTCGAACTACCAACAAAATAGAGTATAATTCCTAGGACTAAATGCGACATATTAGGTGTAATAATAATTATTATGTTGTTTTGTGTTGATAACCATATTTAAAGGGGAACTTTGGTGACATATTATCATTTTTCGGAGAGAGGAACAAAATATATAACAATATATTAGTCCCAATGGAATGGAGAAAATTCATAAAAAAAAAAAATCTCAAACAAGTGAACCTTGTACTAGTACAGTCTATGGCCTTGACATAAATAGAAAAATTGTTTTGTGTACATATTTAAATTTATATATGAGCATACTAAAATACAGTTCTCATTCTGTGATAACATATCGATAATGCACTCTCATTTTCGTATTTACTTTACAAAAGTTTCTCAAGAATCCGCCAAGTAATTACAATCCCTCAATTTTCAACTGGATTGCACAATGTCTTAAGTCCATGATTAAAAAACAAATGAAAACTATAACTGGATAAAGTTATATCATACTATTAAATAGGCTACATGACATTTTTGTAAAGTCTAAAAATGAGTCGGTGTGGGTAAAAAAAAATTTATTTGATGATCAAAAAATTTTTTTAACCCGTTCAAGTTTTTCAAACCCTATAATATTTCAGTAGTATAATACGAAGGGATAAGTATTATCAATCTGGGATTCCCAAAGTTGTTTACGTAGAAAATGGAAAATAAATCTCAGCTATACATATGTGCTAAGTACCATAATTATACTTTGTATATGTTCGGAGATAAAAAATAGGATATCCTTTGGTCATTTTTAAGAGGACTTCCAAGTTCAGCCAAGATTTCATAAATCTAAATTTAATTATACATGTTGTAAAATCGGTAAATGGCTTGACGCAATACTACGATGACATTACTAGAAATAGTCCCTCAAGCTTAAATTGAAACATATACTTGCTTTTGTTTCGATGTAAGCTTTTCATTTTGTGTATTCAGTCGTGTGTTCATATTAAATATTACTGTCTAGAAAAGAAAAATGCGACATACTTATATTAGTCTATTAATATACATCTCAGCATGCAAATGAGCACGTAAATCAATTGGACTGTTACCTATACCTATTATGATATGCTAATAATTCCAAAGGAAAAAAAACACACTACAAAAGTGTAATAATTATAAGTCTAAGCTATATAAACTATGGACAGAGAACAGAGAATCCCACTAAGTTCTGTCTTTCCATGAAAACCTTGTAGTTTTTGCTTTGAGTTAATGTTCATACCCAGACAGAGCTCTCTAGAAACAAACTATACAAAATATACCTGTCTAGTTTCCAGGTTATCAAAAAGTCCAGTCTACACACGTATACACACGCGTTATGAAGAGGACTCAGTTTCACGATACCAATTATTGTACACGTCTGACGTTTATCAACATCCTCCTTCATGAATAAATTCATAGAATATAGAAAAAGCATATATACAATAATTAATATACTGAAGAAAGAAAGAAAAGATAACAAAGTTTAGTACAGTTTAAAACGTAAACAATTCCATACCTTAAGCACTGAGTATTTATTGTCAATAATCAATAACGTAGTCGTGTCCACAGATATCGTTACACACACACACACATATTTTCCATGTCCTCTAATTTGATCTTTTGCATCGTTTTACAAATTCACTTAGCGTATTCAACAACAAGAGACTCTCTTACAACATAATATGGTTACGTGATCTTCTTTTTTATCGTATGACCATTGTTTTTAAAAATATTTACAACTGTACATAATATTATTGATAAATTCCACTATTTAGTTCATATCATGGTTGTGTATTGTGTACAAATTATGTAACATTATGTAAATATCATTTAGTTTCCGTTTCCCCTCCCTCTCAATTTAAATACATGGAAAATTATTGCAGACGTAGGAACTTAGTCACAGTTGATCAACATTTGAATCACTGCTTTAGATTTCTCGACCTAATTATTTATTATTGTAAATCATATTACAACATTATGATTACTATCCTGCTTAACATTACAGTTAACATTTCATCCTTAGTTTGATAAGTATGCAATTTAATTATTTTTATTTTTTATTTTAAAACAATGTGCCTAAGTACATGATTAGTTGGCAAGCATTCTTCATGCATAAAATGTTTTCGTTTCAACTCATGTCAGCACTTACAATAGTAATCTGACCTGATTATTTTGAAGAATTCCAAATTGTTTTTTTATCAAAACCAGGTCTCAGTCAAAACCAAAAGTTCGTTTCTTTTGATCCTCATAAAAATGCTACCTGCTTCGTCATTTGTTCATATAATTGTTTTGAATGAGATTGAATGTTTTTGCAACGGATTCGTATAGGTTCAAATATCACAGTAGAAATATACTCCCAATAAGAGGTTTGATGACGCATCAATAGACATTCAACATAAAACATAAAGATTGTTTAAAAGTTAAAGCACAACAATATATTATTATTATTATTGTGACTTGTATACAATTACAAACATAACACACTTTTAGGAACTATACCTTATTGTTAATTTCTGTGTTAAATGAGCATTAAGATTCAAGAGAGATTCGGTACCAAAATGAATTATATGAATTTATAAATTATTTATTTACAATCAAATTATGATTACGTGCAGGTAAATTTACCTTATTTATTTAAAAGCAGCATCACCTTGAATAGAGTGGAGAAAAAATATTTGTTGTAAAAATTTGAGAGACACTTTTAAATCAGCGATATTCTAAACTTCATTTTTATTCTGAAATACACTGCACTGCACAAAGGGTAAGTTTTACACTTCTCAACAAAGTTATCAGTTAATCATGATCACTGTATTAAAAACCAGAGAACAAGAAACGTAGTTAAAGTTTTGAAAATCTTTAAAACACTAAAGTATTAGACTTAAGTATTAGTCTAGTTTTAAAACTGTTCGACCAAAAAGTTTCACATTTTCCCTCATCTCCTCATCCTTGCTGACGGCTGTAAAACTACTAGATGTACGCAAACAGAAAACTAATGAGCTGCAAAATATTTATTCTTTCTCTCTCTCTCTCTCTCTCTGTACACTTTGATTTCAAAGCGTCTTCACTTTTACTTGTGCACTTCAATCTTCAATACTTGACCATTAAGTTTTCCATGTGTCATGAATGAACATTCAAAGTGTGGTTTCGCAATGGATAATGCATACAAAATGAGCATCAGAACATCAAGTACTTAAATATTAAAATGAATAATATTCTTCTATATGTATAAGGTATAAAATGGATTCACTTTCTTTCTCGTTCCAGTTCATCATGTATAGGGTAGTAAGAGGTATGACATGGGAAACGTTTATTTTTAATTTCCAAAAGAAATTAATGTATAAAATTCTGAAAATGCTTCATTTAAGTATGTGGCAGGTGTATTTTATTGCAGTAAATAAAGATTATAACAAGGAACAATGGTTTTGTAATAAAATAATTACTGTGTCATTTGTCTGGTAATTCTTAAGTTATAATGTTAAAAAAACAACATTTATGGTGTCTATACATTTGTAATAAATGTCCGGATCAAGTCTTCACTAGTATCCTATTTGTATTGTCATTATTACTATTAGAACTCCCACTTCTTGAGGACAGAGGGGAAGTAAAAAATGACATTTTATTCGTCTTGGACATTTCTCTTATTGACTTTGGACAACACCTGCAATTTTATACAACACCCACAAATTAATGAAACATTACATTTTTAAAACAAGTAATTGACTTTTCAGTTTCTTGGATATAATCAGTAAACTAATGATTAGGAAATTCTGAATTAACTTCCTTAACTATTTTGACAAAAATCCAAAATATCAATCAGTAATCAGTAATTTTTTCATAAAATATTAATCCCATTTAAAAATTTTTAACTTACCTCTGTATTAATCTCAAGAAGTGTCCGTCGATTTCTAATCATCAAAATTTCTGTAGCTACTATTATAAAACTTAAAACTGTCCAAAAATATTTTCTTTAAAAATGTAAACACGATTTTTATTTAGCCTAAAAATCTACAGGGTGGGACGAAAACCTGAAGCGATTTTACGAGTATTTTTCTGTTTTATCTAGCGAAGCAACTAAAATCATAAAAATGAAACTCGCGTCGTTTTCGCTGAAAGTTCATTCAAAAACCTTAGATTTTGTTTTACAATTAAAAAAAGGCTACTGAAAAATTTCGAACGGAAATTTTCAAAGATTCTTTGAAATCACTGATCGAACATCGAAATTTCGACCAAACCAAAATTCATCCAGAAAAGACGTTTTAGCCTCTAGTTTTTGGCCAGACCTTTGAAATTCCCAATGTTGGGGCTAAATTCATAGTTTTTTATATGACTAAGGCCTTAGAAAACCTTAGAATTGGGGATTTCAAAGGTCTGTTTCGCGCGGATTTCCAAGGATAAAAATGGCCAAGAATAGCTCTTTGAAGATAAGGGCCTAGAGATGGAGTGTATTTTGTATAGCAAGAGCGTCAGTCTCTGTTAAAAACTTTGAAACTTAGAAAATATTATGTACTGCAACATCCAATAGTGAATTCTGTATTCTAAAGCTAAAAGGGTGTGGATTCACAAGCTTAGCTAGCTTTCTCGTCATTCTCTCTCCCTGAAATTTTGGTTTTGTGTTTTAAAAAGTGCAGCTAATTACAATTAAATCTAGTTGAAGTGTGAAGTGATTCCCAAAGAAAATTATTATAAGTCCTATATAATTAGTCTACATATGTAAGTCGTGTACAAAATTATTACTCCTATCATTATTTTATTTTAAATAGTAACTTGTGCAGCTTCAAAAAATACTAAAATATTCTCTCAGCCAGCAGAGGAAGAAGAAGAATAAAATAATAAAATAAAATTCTCCGTCTCTCTGGATTTATTAGAGAGTATTTACTCACTAGTATAAAAAATACAATCGAAAATAAAAAATACATTGAACGAAAACGAAATTTAAATTTTACTAAATAGCGAAAATCCGTCATTAGTTTTTGTCGGCAGCCTAACTGTCAACCTTGAAATATTTTTTTTTGTGTGTACAAAAAGTTTTTAGCAGCTTCACATAGTCATTTTTATTAGAATCTACATTTATTTTTTTCATGTGTATTTCCTATTTTATTATTATTACATTGAACTGGAAGAAAACATTTGAACATTGTGTGTGTGAAATCTAAAAGACTTGTTCTACTTAAATATATTATACATAAAAAATCATTTATAATTTCTCTCTCATTTAATTGTAAATCCCCACCCTTTGATTTGTTATATCTTTTGTGCTAACCGATCTTTGACGAAAACACCGGATTGTTGTTTTTTGGATACAAATTTTGTCTATGACTTAAAGGTAAGAAAAGTTTTTATATCATTATTATTTTTTGATAAAACTTATATTTAACTAAGTTGAGTCAAGTCGGCGTCAGATGTTTTGAGTATAGACGATTTCATGTGTGTACATATTTATCTGCATCAACTAGATAGAGTATCAAAAATTGTGAAACCGGATGTTCTTCCGAATGGTGGTTTTCAAAAAGGTTCTTCATCAAATTTATAAAAAAGTGTTTTAGCTGTCAAACTATTTCATTGTTGATTGTTTTATACACTAGTTTAATAGTAGTATAATATTAGTGCTGGTATTCAGTATTATTTGTTATTTGGCATTCCAATGTAAATGACGTATACAAAACACAAAACAAAATTGCATGCCAAAAAGACCAAAGATGATGAATGAAATTTGGGTAAAATTTACATCAGTAATCAAGTTGGTTTACATTTAAAATTTAAATACTACCAATACTTTTAATTATTCATGAGTTTTCTTGTAGGTATTTATTATTCCAACAAAAAAAAGTTAGCAGAGGTTATAAAAGGAGTGAAGTTAGTTTTATTTTTTCTGGTCAGTTTATGTTATTTGAAGTACTTACATCTTCAATTTTTAATTATTCAATTAAGATAAACAAAATAGTGATACATTTTATTTTATTTCTCATATTACAGTTTATGATCTCCCTATCTATCATGTATCATGTAGCATAAATATTTATAAAGGATAAAGTATCAAGAGAGTATGAAGCATATTGAATGACATCATCCGAATGAAATGTCAACTTTAAAAGAAACTATATAATAATATTTTGTTTTATTACTTCATAAAAAAATGTATGCTAAAATATTGCATTTCATGTTATATCAAGTACAGCATTACCCTATGCACGATGTATCATTAACCAGTTTTCTTCATTTTACCGGCTTATTGCCGCCTTCCGTCGTTTTCAATAATAATAATGATAATGACAGTTTACATAATTACGTAAATGTATGAGTACTTATGTATTAGGTAGTTCTTGAAATTGTTATTATTATTATTTGTTCTGCGATATCTCTTATCAACAACAACTCTGTGTGTACTGTATGTTGTACAACTATTTACTATTTATCCGAGTTAGATATATATACTTACTACTTACACGCATTACATGTTAAACATATTGAACATGAGTAGGAAAAATGCACGTGGATAACTAATAACATATTGTCGATACATTACATACACGCACTTTAAAAGTAAGTCATAATTTAATGGATTGTTATCCTTATTGTGCGGTGTTCATCCATCTCTCTTTACTCAAAAGGATTAAAGGAAGAAGCCGAATACAAAATATTATTCAATTTATCTCTACACATACCTTCATTATTTTTGTGTAGTTTTAAATGAATTAACCGATTCTTTTACAAACGTGTAAAAGTTGAATATAAAATTATATTATGTATTAAAGTTGTGTTATCAGTCATCAATTTATAGATTTTTTCAAAAAATTTGGAGAAACAAGTGTCTGGAAACCATAACGTCGGCCTCTTAGTTACTCTTCTAAATTGATCATTTTTAATATAATAGTTTGTTTATAAAGGATTTTTCACATAGGACTTGTACTTTGTAAAGTTTATGAGAATAATTGTGTTTGGATGGATTTCTAATTATTATCTGGCAAATCTTTTATTAGTTGAAGGAATCTCTTTTCAAAGCTGTCAAAGACACACCTTGAAAATTGAAGTGCCAAACTAATATCTTACACATATAACTATAATATAAACTGTGATGTTTAAGTACTAGTACTCTAATATATTTGTACAAGTGTAATAATTGTTTGTAGATCATCATCATCATCATCAGCATCATCCTGGATGTTGAATGTATTTTGTATAGTGTGTGTGTGTTTGTGTGAGTAATAGTTTCACCATTTTATTTCTTTTCTTCGAACTCTCTGCATTCCCATCAAATAAAATGACGTGTACTACACTATTGCTTACTTCTTATTCTATAACATGAGGAGGTAGTAGTACTAGTTAGGAGTAGTAGTGGTGATAGTGCATGTAGTCGGTGGAAAACAGAAAAAACTTCTTCTTCTAAAAGTATTCTTTTACTTGTTCTCTTCCTTTACCTTATAACTTATAACATTATCATTATTATATTATTATATACCTGCATCTATATAATATGAATATGTGTAATAAAAATAAGGTAAGGTAATAAAAGTTGGAGAAGTCACCCTTCTTTTTCATTCTCTTCTATCTTGTATTCTGTCGTTCCACCTATTTTCTTCTTCATAATCATCTTCTTTTGGTACCGGAGAGAGAGAGAGTAATGTATGCTGTATTATGTAGTATGTGGGGTAGGTATTGTTTTTTCAGTATATAATACGTCTATGGCTATATGGTTTGGGTATAGGTATAGTCAGCCAGACTATTTTTTAGCATGTCAAGAATTGCATTATCTTTTTTTTTTTCTGTAAAACGGCTGGCTACACACACATATACTCATCATTCACCAACCAACATTCAAGTTGCACAACCAGACCAAACCAAACCAAGCTAAATAAACTTCTGCATTTGTGTACTGTGACTGTGAACGACTACCATTTCCATTCCAGAATCTCCAGTCATTATATTTTTTTTTGTCTTTGGTAACAAGTTTTTCCTTGCTCTGCTTCATACTCAACTTTTACTTTTTTAAAACATACAGTAGGGAGTATAAGTGTGAAACTAGCAGCGTGTTTTCCTTTCACGCCGTTTTTGCGGGTGATCCCGGGACTT
>JAQGBH010004391.1:0-16949 GCA_034698265.1 Sminthurinus aureus | reverse complement strand
GGTCTTGAGAGCCTCTCATGTCTTTAGTATTATTATTATTATGCATCACGTGATATATAGAGGGGGTCTGAGGCCAAAAAATAGCGTGACGTAATATATATATGGTCCCTAAGGCGAAAGGCGATGACATGAAAAGCCCGTAGAATTACACTTACACTGCTTATTAATCCCAAGGAATTAAATGTATCATCATATCACAGTCATTAAGAATGTTGACTTGAAACTTCAATCGTCAAGTCTCACAAAATGGTCGTAGTGTCTCAAATCTGAAATGAATTGGTTTTGAGTTTTACCAGCTTCTTTATTACAGTATCCAGTGTATCCACACAATAAAAATACAACTTTTTAGATTTTCTACATTTTACATTTTGTATCACATGCAATTGCAATATTCAGTATTCGATATTCCTCAAATCTCTCAAATTTTAATGGGGAACATCTAACTTTATTTCTCTAAATTTGTACCATCTAGATTCTGGAATTGGTATTGGTATTGGTTACAATTTCACATTTGTACAACCATTTGCTTACTTAAAATGCCCGACCAGACACTAGACCAGACTTGTGGCAATCTACAATCTAAAATCTAAAAGGGCAATGAAAATGAATGTGAAAATGAAGAGGAAAAAGGAGAAATGAATGACTGTGTGTGTGAGCCAAAATGGAAAATGGAGTGGACAAAAAATTGACCTATTTCCGATTTTATTTTCTCCTTACATCTTCCGCTGCTGAACAATTTTGAGGCAAGTCTCAAGTCTGTCTCAAGTCTGTCTCAAGTCTCAAGTCTATAACATCTGGACAAAATTCTCTATTACTTTTAGTTTGTAGTAGCTAAAGTAACAGTATGTATAATGTATAGCTACACATCATATTATATTATAGGAAGAGAATGGAGAATGGAGAATACAGACGCAAAGACTCTGCAGCAGGGAGAATTTCGGAGTTGACCGCAATTCTCATCAGATGAGTGTCATGAAACATTCAACACGTAATCAGTGCACACACATATTATATACTATACACTATAGACCATCTGTATATACCTAATACCTATACACTGGAAATATAGTGACTGGTAACTGGCCAAGGCAATCCTCAGCACATAACATGAAACCAATGATACACGACGAGGAAGAGAACGAGAACGATGTCAGAGAAGATGGTAATGATAGTGTAGAGTGTAGTGACAAATCCTACAAACTACAAACGAGAAAGATGACAGGAGGAAATCTTGATGAGAGGATTTCCCAGGTTGCCCAATGCTCAATGTTCCAACTTGTCTAGTGTGTCTGGACATCAGTGATATGTATTACAGAACACACAAAACACAAGTTATATAAAATAATGATGATGGCTTCCGTTGCGACAGGCTCCTAATGAAAGTTCTTTCTTCCTCAACAACAATACACGCACACATTCATCTGATTCATATTGACAGACCTGTGTATATTGTGCATTGTACATATCGTACCATGCTGAAATAACGAATAGTTTCATAGTTCATATTTCAACACCCATTTGTCTTTATAATATGTAATATGTTATACAAAAAAAAAAGTTTTCTTTGCTTTGTTTTATTTATTTTATCGTGGTAAAATATAATAATAAGAATAATATAATAGAGATAAGTTACACACGACTAATTAAAAATAGTTTTCAATGTTTAATACATATGTATTACATAATATTATATACTTTTAGAAAAGAGCTTCAATCAAAAACTATAAACAATGTAAAAACTCTTAAGGCACGTAAGTACTACTCTTTTAATGATACATTAGTCAAATCCTGCTATGTATAGAGTATAGAGTATAGACATGAACAAAAATATATATTATGTATTACATTTTGTGCCGTAGAAATGGTAGAAAAAGCATGGACAAAAGTTTACAAAAACATACAAAGAACAAAAACTGAAAGAACAATAACAACAATGATTTGGCTCTTGTCTTGCAACAATTTTCATCGAAACATCTCTTCAAGTGCAAAACACATTTTAGTTATGTATTCATTATTGGTCAGTCCCAGTCGTTTTACATTATCACAAATGGCAATCTGAAATAAACAATTAAAAGTTCTTTAAATTATGTATCTCGTGTTACGTGCACAGTCTACATGTCATGATATGATACATATTTGCATAACTAATTTTAAAACAACAAAACAAAACATAATATATTACGTATACATGTTTTTGTTTTAAAATATGACCGAGAATTTCTTAGCAAACACAATACAAACTACAAATTATGATATCGAAGTCAAAGTCAAAGAAAGTTACTAAACAACTTCGTGAATGGAAATACTAATGACTGGGAGCATGTTAAATAATTTTATTTGTGACTTACCGTCTCAGTTTCTAATTCACGTTTAAGTGACTTTTCATCCTTTGGATTCTCCTGAATAATTTTAAGAATTTCCTTGCCCCGAAAATAAATGATGCCCAAAGATTTCTCCAGTGTGATTAAGACGACATTCTTGATATTTACATTTAGACTAGTTTTCTTGTCTCCTTTGGTCAAACCTACATAGATATATTGTGGAGCAAAATTATTAGAATTTACCACAAATGCTTATATACATAATTGCTTATATTCGATGTTCATACTTTATGTTTTATTGTACTACTACTTTTTCACTTTTTCTTACCTTTTACACAAAGATCCACCACCGTATAGATATTCGTCATAAAAACACCAGGCTCGGCAAATTCCAGCTCATAAGATTGGTTTCTCAAATTCCAGAAAATATTGATACCCAGTCCCATAACTTCCCACAATCTAATGAAAAATTGCAAGATTATTCAGACACATAACTTTAAGTTTCCGAAAAGTAACAATGAAACATTCTTCCTTTGCCACAAACAACAACATAAATCAAGGGATTTTTAGTTTTTAGTATAACATAATGAAACAACAACTTTTCTCCTATAAATCTCGCAAATAAAGTTATTGTAAGGACAACCATAAACAATTTGCATTGAGCTGAGAATAGGTAATAAGGAGAGCTAGACAACATTGAATAGCTAATCCTTTTAAGCATAAAAGGAAGAAAACAAAAATAACAACGGGATTTGAAGTATCAAGATTCATAAAAATAAATCATGGCATTATGCGTAAACATGATGATGGTTGTAAGTGTGAGTAAAAGTGGCTGGATGCGATGTTTATTAACTTTGTTTTGATGTTGACTTACTTGGTTTGTATCTCGAGTATCTGTGGAGTTAATTTAGTCTCTATGCTTGTCGGCATCTTTGTAGAGCTAATGAGGAAGAGCAAATGATTCGGCTGTGATAATAATGCCACAGATGTTCTCAATGTCGTAAAAACTCCTTCCTGTACAAAATTAACCAGATTTTTTTTATCCCGTCTTATATTTGATATGTACTACATACACAAAAACGTGTACTTTTATACAAGCATACATACAAAATAAAAGCAAGATAAAATAACCACATTGGAACACAACATACAAAATACAAAATAAGTTTACGTAACACTTTTTATAAAGAGAGAAAGGATAAGGAAGAAGAATAAAAAAGAGAAAGGAATGAAACAGCTTTCCTCTCATTGCGTATTATTCTGTAATGTAATACCCGTTGTCGCCTATACAAAAGATCTAAAAACAGTTCTTATCCAAGCTGCTCATATTATTATTAAAACATGCTCTCTCTCTCTCTTTCTCTCTCTTTAGGGTTTTTTCTCATACTGTCATAAAAGATAAGATGGAGTAATAAATGAATGCTTGTTTACTTGTAAGAACTAAACTTTTGTATGCGTGTGGTAGGAAACAGTATTAGATTTACTACCTTCATATAAACTGTAAACTACTACTACTACTGTTTACTTTACTGTTGAGATAGCTTTGATTTTTTTTTATTATAATTATTGATAGAGATATTTTGAAGTATTATTTTGAGCAAAATTCTTTGTAAAATAAAACAAGGATGATAAATATGTACAATCTACAATCTAAAGTTTGAAACTATTAAAAAGGACAAAATCTTAAAAGTCTTACAAGAGTTTGTGTGAGAGGTTGGGGTTGTTGAAGTCTCCACTGTTGAATAAATGGTACCATGGCACTCACAGCATCCAGAGTAAATACGATAATTTCCAGTAGTTCTTTCATTTCTCGGAAATTTTTTTCTGGATTCTTGAGGAAAAAGCGGTCGACGACATCGGACAAATCCCATAATTTATGAGCCAAAAAGAGACCATGCAATCCCCAAAAGTTGAGACACTCTTCCAAGTAATGATATTTGAGATAGTGAATCATTTTAGTGTTGAGATGAACTCCAAGGAGATAGACATCATTCCATTTTGGATCTCTCAAATCGGGTGTCGCAAACTTTACCAAGGGCAACCACAAGTACTTACTAAAGGAAGTGTAGGCTAGTAAATTATATGTCTTCTTTGAGCACAACTGTATGAGAACTCCAAGGCATTCTCCAACTATTTCAGGGCCTTTTCCTTTCTAAATAAAGAAGAAAAAGTAATACATTTTCTTGTACAACTTATTACACTTTTAAGCATACACGCATACATGTTACATGTGTACAAACATTAAAAATTTATTCGTATACATGCCTACACTACTCTATAGACTACACAGCTAATATACAATACCATCAATACTATAATATTATTATATGTTATTTATTATTTACACCATCATACATCAATGATGAAATAAAAAGGAATAAAATGTATAAGGAAAAATAAAATAAAATTTTACCAAAATTCCCACACTGGCAACATTAACAACAGCCATAATCAGGAAATGATAGTGGAAAGTTTCACTCCAGTCTTGACAGTTGGAAGAATTAATTATGGTGGTTACAATATTAGCTGCAAGTGCTAATATAGGATGAACGATTTCTGGTGTATGGGATTCATAAACTTGAGCTGATTTATAGAAAATTCTTGAGACAATAGAAACTATATGACCTATAGTAATAGAGTTGATACTGGTTTTGCTCCGTTTAACACAATTGATCATCAAGGCTAAAAGTGGTTTTTGTACTGCAATCACATTCCTTTCAAAACTATGAGAAATATTCTCAATAAAAGTTTTGAAAAATGTTTCATCATCCCATGGAGATAAATGAAGTAAAAGTTCAGCCATAGTACTTGAACAACTTCCATCAGAATTTATCTCATCTTCACTAGTTATTTTCTCCAAAAGTTGAAATGTTAACATTGTTTTAGTATCTTGTGGTAAAAGTGTAGCCAAATCAGGGCGGCTAGTAAATATGACAAAGAACTGTTTAATTGCCACCAAAGCTTTCACTTTGTCACTTTCTTTGGTTTCAAAAAGAATCTGAAAACATTGTACAAAATATTCAAATTTGTTTTTATTCATTTATTATTCGTTTTAAATGTTTTAATCATACGTTTCATTCTTCATTCAAGTTTAAGGGTGCCACATAAGTATTTAAATGGCCACATGCATACAGTTTATTCATCAATGCATTATTATTTACCGTCATAATTCGTTGAAAATCATCATGTTGCAAGAAATGGCTAACTTCTGTCGAAAAATTCTGATCGTTCGCTCCATTTACATACATTTCAAAGGTTGCAATATTGATTGTCCTTGTTACAATCTCCAATCTACTTCCACTGTCATACAAAATACAATATAAATTGCATAATATTTTACACCTTTTAATTTTGATTTGATAAAACCTTAACATCACATTCTATTTCCTATTCATACTGTACAATGTGTAATAATCTGCAAAAGCTCTTTTATGTCCAAGCCCCTCAATTACCTTTTAATATGTTTCATAGGATCAAATATATGAGCCCAAATATTTCCTGAATAGTTTTTAATTGTACTAGCTCCACGTCGGAATAAAGCACGAATGAATCCTAAAACGGCTACGGATAGATTTTCTTCCTACAATTCATTAATAAATAATTATTAGATTTTTTACATTAAAAAATTCCAAACAAAATACTGCAATAATTATTATTATGCTTTCACAGACACTTTGAAAAAGTCTTAAAACTTACTCTTTCACTAAGCAGATCAAGCAAACGCTCTACAAAATGTTCCTCCTCGAAAAAATGTTGAACGAGACCTAATTGGGTGTGAGCACATACGCCGAGAAATTCTAAAATTCCAACTTTTAAATTAACATCCTCCGATCTATACTCTAGTCTTTGAAGTATGAGATCACGAAAAGCGACAGCATCAGTATGCAGACAGGCAAGAACAGATATGGACAATTCACCAGCAATATTCTTTAAAAACTTTATTGCAAGAGTAGGTACGAGAGGAATAAGTCGATGTCGACAAAGACTACCCAATTTCTGAATTAAATTTAATCCCATACTTGAATCAACCAACTGTAAATAAATATATATAAAACCAATACATGTATGTAAAACATTAGTGCATGATACTTCAAGTGTAATGATGATGATAATGATATAATTACAAAATACAAAACATTTTATTTTAGCATTTAATCTAGAAGGGTATAAAATGATATACCGTATATCCCAACAAAATCCAATACCGTTCTTTCATCTTACCTTAAGTACATCCTTTTTAAATAGATGAAGTTCCATGAGGACATATAATGCACCAGTCATAATTTCTGGAACACGAAGAGTATCAACAGTTGGTCGAATGATACTGTCTCGTAATAAAGTCTCATCTATAAAATTCAAGAAGAAAAGTGTGTTTAAACATTTAAAGTTAAAAGTACTTGCATATTATACTATTATAATCTGTAGAGTCATTGTTTGAACTTCAAATGCAAACCAAACTACTTTTCTTTTCTTTTTTGAACAAATCACAATTAGAGCACATGACGTACCTATTTTTAAAATTGCAAATAAAGAACTGCGTTTTTCCATTATTTCTTTATTACAAATTTCCTTTACTTCAGAATACTCAGGGTTATTTGAGCGATATAAATTCAAGAAAATTGAGATGCAGGTATTCATGATTTCATTTTTGTCTGATATTTTTATAAATCCCCAATGTTCATAGGACGAAAAAATGTTCTCCAATACGAACCAAATTGATGAAATACATATTTGTTGTACTATATCTTCGTTTTCATGGACCGGAATCTGTATAAACAGGTGTAAAAAGTATTAGCTTTTAATCACTAGCGGCCCAGTAATAAAATAATTTATGACGTCGAGTAAATATAAGATATTGGTTAATTGTTCATTAAATATTAAGATAACATACCTCCATTAAACAAATGAGTGATTCAAGAAATGCTTTAGTCACTAGGTATTTGGTTGAAGTTACACTTTCATAGCCTATAATGAGTCTTTGTACAATGTTGGGATCATTAGAAACTGGCCAAAATTCTTCCATTTCAGATATTAAAAGTGTTCTATCAAATTTTCCACCCGCCGCTATCAACTTTAAACAAAGACTAATTGGAGTTACTTTATTACTAGGATGTGTCTTTTCTGCTGCAATTCTACATTAATAAAAAATGAAGAAAAAAAAACGAATGAATTACTAAGGTTTTCCAAGTTTTATACACATTCATGTATAATATAAATATAAAATATATTAGTAAAACATGTACATATGTTAGGTTGTATAAAAGTTAACTGCTGCAATTGTTAAAATAAGTAAATTGTTAGTATTTAAACTTACTTTTGTAGAAGATATGATAATGGTTTAAATAAATTTAAGATTTTATGAGACAACTGTTTACAGGAGCGTGCTACAATTGTTAGAAATTCAGCTAATGCATAAAGTTTTTCTTCATTTTGTTCTAGAAAGTAGGAATCGCCGGAATCAAATGCTTCAAGACTAGGTTGTATAACTTGATAACGAAGAACATCCCAAACTTTGACATCTTGATTTACTCTTGCCAAATCCCAACAAATAATTAGTGGTACACTGTCATCAACTGTGACACCAACAGATTGAGCTCTAATAGGAATTCCGTAAACATATCTATCTTGTACAAGTATCCATTCATTATTTCCATTTGGTTTGAGTAAACGAGGCTCAATGTTATCAAAAATTTCTGCCACCCATGTAAGGTTTTCAAGGCGTAAAATTAGCTAAAAAAATATTTCAAAACATAATAAATCTTAGCACATCATACAAGTGAAAAATATGAATCCTTTTTATTTTTCAACTTAAGGTAGAAAACTGTATTGAAACATAATAATATAGTTACAATATCTGTATAATTTAGAGAATATATATGATAGAGAATACGTAGTCATTAAAAATTCAAAACTTACATCGTCGGGTGAAAAAAATTCTGATGAAGATATAGCTGAGAATAAAGAATCCCAAATTTTGAGTACAGCATTGATTTCAACAGGAAAAACAGTAAGTGTTTCATGATACAGTTGAATAAGTTCTTCGGTTGCATTACAAATAAAATTATTTGCAATAACTGGCTGTAAATTTCAAAATATAATACAAAAGAGTATGTTATTATACATAAAAAAAATGTACATAATATGATCAAAAATATTAGGTACTCAACATAGCATTGAGTAATTAACCATCATTTAAAACTTTAAAAGCATAAACTATTATGTATTATGTCATTTATATATATATACAAGTTGAATACTTACGTCCTTTAGTAAAAGTTGTAAAAGATTATGCCACTCTTCTGTACTTCCAAAATTTTCTCTAGTGTAATTTGCCAAAATAAATTGAATAGCTTCATTTACACAAGGCATTACAATGGAGCTAATACCATGTTTCTGTAAAAATTGATAACAATAATAAAAATCTTCATCATAGTTATTTAACTTGAATACCCAAACAAAGTAATACATTTATCAGTAAACATTTTATCCTACTGAGTTTATAATTATGTACTGAGTACTTGGTTAATAAAAAATAAAATTAACGTATATACATATAGAAGGTATAAGTACATACATTTTTATACCCATCCAATGCATAATCTTGTAATAATTCTGTTACAAAATGAACAGTCTTTGTAGGATGGTGTAGTTCTTGAAGTTTAGAACGAATCAGTTTACTTTCCGGACAACGTGATTTAAAACACTTGAGAATAGATCCAGTTGTATAAGGATTTTGTAATATTTTGGATATATGAGTTTCTAATAATTTCACAATTTGTTCATTATCATTAGTAGGAGAGGAGTCACCCGCTTGTAAGAAAGTATAACACAAAATAGCCTCAGCTTGAAGAACATCTTTGGATGTATTTGTAGACCAATCGTAGTCTTTTAAATTTTCTACGGCTGATTTAATCACATTTTCACAACCACCCACATAATATAGAATTGATGAGATGGTATGGAGTACTTCAGTTTTTTCCTTATCATTTAAAGTATCTTGTAATGATAGTGCCGTCCATTTAACCCATTCTTCAGTGCAAGCAGCCTTTACAAAAGCACTGAAAATGTCCTATATTAAAAAGTTAATTACATTGTAGCATAAATATATTTGATAACATTGAATACAACAAATAATCTTTTCAATAATAATTAAACATAAAACATATGACTTTGGTTTTAAAAAACGCAAAGTACACTTAGTTTTATAATACTTACTGTATATGGATGGTTTTCTTCAACAGAAAATTTTAATATGAGTTGAGAGCAATAAATTAAGCATAATCTTTCATCCAAGTAAAAATGTTGAAGTGAATCAATAAATGCATTAAGTTCTTTCTCAGATTCTACAAGTTTATCATATGAAACGAAGGAGCCTTTGTACTCAAACATTATATAAGATAGAAAAAGACTCCATGCACAACTTTCTGATAATTTCTGTAAGGAAACAACAAATAATACATAATTAATACATAGTATACGTATTATGTTTGTTTGTTATAGGCACGTAATCTAATTAATGTTCGAATTCGAGTGTTTCAACATTAGTTTTTGTATAAAAATATAAAGTCTCATAATAATAATATTGTAGATAATTTACCAATTTCTTAACCAATGCTTGACAAAGTTTATCTTTAGATGAAACATTCGTAGTTCCTTCAAATTTCTTTTGATATTTTTCAATATCTTCATCACTGAAACATTCAAAAACATGCAGACCGGTGATTATCTTATTACAGTTTCTTTTCAATTCCTCATGCACAACTTCTTCACTCGCCAATATAGTTTTCCCCATCAATAGTGTCCATAGATGTTTATTTGGACTGTGTACAAACAAAAATCAAAAACCACATCAATGAATGAATTAACAGAGTTACATAATATGAAATGTTACATAAAAATAATTGCAGTCAAATAATGTTAGCATGGTCTTTAATAAAGATTTTATGTTCTTCTTTTACCTTTCAACTTCAATTTCACCATCGCCTTCCCCTGCCATTTTACTTGATCTGTATACAAAACTTGTCAAGTTTAAATTGACATTTAAGTAACTTTTGTATTTAAATAAAGAACTATTAAACTAGAAGTAGTTAAATAACAGAGTTCGTATATATGTAGAAATTAAAGCAGAGTTAATTACAATCACATTTGTATGCACTTTTTGTCACTCATTTAGAAATCTCGTTCAAATGTCTGTAATACCGCTCAACCGGTTAATGGCATCAAGAAAAATCAGTAAAATCAATGTATTTCTAAGGTCCTGGCAAAAAATAGCTTTGAAATCTTAGTGAGACATCCAGTCCGTTCGTGGTTAACCACACAAATAATTATTCATATTCAAAAAGGTATTTAAAATTTTGAAGCCGGCTTAAGGTTTACTCATATAATTTAATACAGTATTTATCCTATAGTTTGTTGGTTATTTAATTACATACTTGTGAGACTAAGTAGTCCTTTTATTAGAGATTTGTCACCTTTGTTCATCTCCAATTCCAACCATTTGACATATATATACATAGAAATTAAGAAAAGGCTCCTTAAATAAATAAAGTACACCAGTAATATATTGTAATTAATTTAGTTCTGTATAAAAAGTTTAACCGTGTGTAAATTTCTACAACGCCTCTCTTCGTATCTTCTTTCTCCTTTTATACTTATATATATAACCTATAATTAACATACATCTAATAGTTTTTGAAGGTATGGTTTTCATTCAAAGCCTATAAAAGTATGTATATATAAAAAAGAATACACGCTACATGCATAATAAATGTGTGTAGCACATGGCACATGTCTCAATTCGTAACTTAATTAGCAGTAGTCAGCATAGTACATAGTACAGTCTATTACTATTTATAGTATACCAGTATACCTAGTATTACATAAATTATGCCATGAGCATGTTGCATGGTATTATGTATTATGTCTGCAGTGTCTGCACATCTAGATATATATTTATTATAGAGCTCGTTCTTATATCTTATATCCTCTTGTTAAAATTTCTAATTAATTTGTCTAATCTTTAAAGGTGACAGGCGATAAAAAGTCAACATGTCTGCCCTAATACCGGAATACATTGTTGAAGAGTATAATGAGGTCTTCATCAATATGCGTGGTAAGTTTACATACAATTGAACATTTTGAAACTTATTTTGTATACTCTTTTAGGCATAAATATTTGTTGCATATTATGATCTATAGATATGATATTATAATATTATGATGATCATGTTGTTTTTGTACATCTTTATAAATAACACAGATAAACGAACGGACGGATGGTTCTTGATGGACAGTATATGGCCAACAGTACTCCTGTGCATTGGTTATGTCGTTATTGTCAAGTATTTGGGTCCTTGGTATATGAGAGATAAACCACCAAAGCAATTTAGAAAGATTCTCGTAGCCTATAATGCATTTCAAGTCGTTTTTAGTGCTTGGCAATTTTATGAAGTGAGTATAAATACAAAGTACAAAGTACAAAGCATAATATGTATAATGTGAGACAATTCTCAAATACATATAATATTATATCCTCATTTGTAATGTTTCCTGAGTCATGAATACACATTTTTACAAAAATTAAATGTTCGTTAAAGTCTCATAATATTATGTGTAATCAATCGGATGTTTCTTTTTTTTTCTTTTTTTTGTCTAGTTCGGTATGGGTGGATGGTTTGGTTCATATAATTTACGTTGCCAACCTGTAGACAAAACTGATAATGAACAAGCCAATAGAATGGTCAGAGTTCTATGGTGGTACTACATTTCTAAAATATCAGAATTTTTTGATACAATATTCTTTGTCTTTCGGAAAAAACAGGAGCATGTCTCCTTTCTTCAAGTTTTCCATCATGGTGTAATGCCTCTTAACGCTTGGGCTGCTGCTAAATTTGCTCCAGGTATTTTTAAATAATGTTTCCTTTCTTAACTTTAATGTTTTTAATAGTTATGTTATTGCATAGTGTATTTACTACCCATATACTTATACATTCTTAAAATACACTGCATATTACATATGACATATGATGTAATTTGCTATTGTTCTTTATCATATATTTAGGTGGACATTGTACATTGATAGGATTCACAAATACATTTATCCATACATTAATGTACTTTTACTATATGATGGCCGCAATGGGACCACAATACCAAAAGTTTTTGTGGTGGAAAAAATATCTTACTCATTTCCAAATGGTAAGTACATATTATAATTATAATTATAAGATTTCAAACCACAAACTTGCACACACAATATACATTATACATACAAGCAACGCCTACTATACGATATATTTGAAAGACATGTGAAAATTTAATATTAATACATGCACATGCATGGTGGTTATTAACTTGTTATTTTATTCTACATTACAGATTCAGTTTGTCATTGTTTTCGTCCACTCCATGCAGTTGTTTTTCATTCCTTGTGATGTCCCAATTGCATTTGCTTGGCTCACTGTTTTCCACACAGCTGCTTTCCTCTTCCTTTTCATGGATTATTACCGTAAAGCGTACAACAGATTGACTGGGGGCAAGAAAGGACATTCAAAGAATAACCATGTTAACAACCATGTTAATAATCATGTAAGAAAATCGTTTAAATTGAAACTGTAATCGCATTTTTGTAAACTCTTGTACAGAGATGTAGTATAATATCAATATGTATAATGTATAGGGATGTTAGATATTCGATTTTTCCTTGGAAATTTTTTCCTTGGAACGCGCGCTTCTGTTTAAACTGGGAGATCAGAGACCAAAAATAATACATGTATTTGAATGGGACTAATTTTTAATTACTTAATTGTATGCAATTAACAAAGAAGTTATAACTTTGTTAGTTATAACAATTACATGTGGTACATGTACTTTATTTTGATGTATCATTTTCATAGTAGAACTTAATGTATGCTTTTTGTTTAAATAAAACAAAAAGTGTATCATTGACAAAGTTATAACTCATTTAAATCATGATAGAAGTTGTTAAAACTGGGCGTACTCACAATAACGGAACAGAGGACGTTAAAACATTCATCCTGGTGGTATTTTTATCCAGTTTCATAAAAAAGTCGATTTTTGGTGAAATTTTAAACATATTTACCTAAATTTCATGTTCAATTATAAAATTACGAATGACATCAAACTTTTACTATGAAAATGATACATTAAAATAAAGTGCATGTGCCACTGATAATTGTTATAACGAACAAAGTTATAACTTCTTTGTTAATTGCATGTAATTAAGTAATTAAAAATTGGTCCCATTTTAATACATGTATTATTTTTGGTCTCTGATCCCATAGTTTAAACAGAAGCGCGCGCTTTTTCCTTGATTTTTCCAAGGACAAATCAAATATCTAACATCCCTATAGTAATCATTGATTATGTGTTTCTTTCTGTTATCATTTCACTTGATGCATAGGTCAAAAATAATAAGCAGAATTAATAGTATGACTCGAAGAGGATTTGCTATGAATGTGTAAGAATATGAAAACGGAGGACAAGAATATATATACCAATATCGATCCAAAAAAGTGTCACCTTTGAAAGAACAAATTATTAGAAAAGTCCTGGCATATATACATATATACTGTACATGTCATCATCAACGATTCACAATTTTGAAGTCTATTAGTCTATAATATATAGTAGAAAACTATACTTCGTATCTTAAGACAAAACTATAATATTAGTGGTGTGAAATAGGAAATCATCGTCTTCTTCTTGTTGTACGATATATTATGTTTCACTTTTAGATCTAAAATTCACATTTCGGTTGATATTCACGGAGAACAACGAATCAACTATAAAATACATGCGTGAAATCTGGTCAATCTCTGTATACTGTATACTATATTGTAAGTACTTCAAATCTCTTGTAATTAATTGTCTTTTAGTAATAACTAAAATGTATATGTGTCAAAAAAAGTCATTCATGTGGGTCGTGTATATGTATACTACAATGTATGATAACATTATAATGTAGCATAAACTTCTATACTAGAATATTGTGTACATGTACATGGAATTAGAAATAATTTTATACGGAAAAATGTTGTTGGCATATATGTATATATATATATGTGTATTTGTGTACAGTATCATATGGTGTACTTAAAATACAAAGCATAATAATTTTTAGTCATCTATATCATTATTATTGCTTGTAAATCTGGTGCCTGAAATTTAAATAGAGGCAAAAGAATTACAATATATATTATTTTGTCATAATAATACAATATTATTACAGTATAATATGTATTAGTATGTTGTTTGAAGCAATAATATATTATTATGATTAATTAATTATCTTTGAGAAAATGTAAAAGTATTACTATAATATGTCATAGTACTAACTTTAAATCAAATATTGGATCAGTGGAAATCTCATAATATAATATAAGTGTACACTGTACACACGCACATGTATTATGTGTATATTATAGGCATGATAATTTTGTGTGTGTACACTCGT
Source organism: Sminthurinus aureus (assembly GCA_034698265.1). NCBI lineage: Eukaryota > Metazoa > Arthropoda > Collembola > Symphypleona > Katiannidae > Sminthurinus > Sminthurinus aureus. The sequence continues at coordinate 2,153 of JAQGBH010004391.1, read as the reverse complement.
ACAAATGTGTAATGAATAATACGAGTATATTTAAGACATATAATGTACATGTATACACATAAAATTATGGACAACAAATTATCTATTAGGCTAAAACTGTGACAAAATGCGAAATGCAAATCAATGAAGAACGTTACCAATAATGTACAAAATATCCAGCGTTATTAAGTATATTTAAAGTTAAAAACACTTGTATACATATATATGCGTGTACACTTTTATTTGTACAACATATTATGATATGCTACATTTATTGGATATTTTGATACTTTTACGTCTAGTCTCATCAATAGCCTATGCATATCTACTACCAATATATGTATATATGTGATTAATATGCACTTTAAGAGAAAGAATCTGCCGTATAATATCATTTGGAGAAAATGTGACCATAAAAGGTTTCTAAAAACACAAATATACTACAAAACATGGAAAACAATAATGAGGAATGACATAATAATAAAGAAAGAGAGTAAAAATATGCAACATATTATAAATTATAGGTTCAGCTGTGCTGAAAATCTTGTATTTTAATATTTGCACACAGCGAACAAAGCCTACAAAAAGTGCATAATACAACATATATATATAAGAGTAGGTATAACATTATGTAGTTTAAAAAACATTGAAAAATATTAGAAAAGGTTTATATAATATAGCATGTTTACTGTACGCTGTACGTGTGACAGAACATAGGCCAAAGAGGGGCATTATACTACAGCAAAATATGTGTAGGTAATATATAATATGTGTGTATTTATTTGTAAAATTCTAAAACAAAAAACTATATACCTACAGGATTTTTAGACAAAAACAATGAATTTAGTATACCATATGCTTGTTACCAAAAGGATCCACGTGTATAAAGTATGAACACATCATAATATAGTGTGTAAGTAATAAATGTGTATGATTGTAACTTTTTTTGTAGTGTGGAATTAAAAGTCCAGAAGTCAGAATTTGCGTGGTGTCTATATACTGTCTATAAGATTCTAAGATTCATGTGGCATATGATGTTCACATGTAAAATATATAAGAGAGACATTTGATTCGAAGTGTGAGATATATTTATGAGATGCAAAATGCATATATTATGTATTGCAAGCCAAAAAAGAAAAGACGATTACAAAATTTGCGTGATTACTTATTTTAAGCCAATGTGTTTGTATAGTTTATAATGTATGTTGTTTATGTTTCCTTATAATTTATAGAATCCTGAATATCTATACGAAATTATTATGTAATTAGTAGTTACCAATTAAATTTACCATTTTTACCAATATATACTATTTTCTCATCAGCACAATGATATTATAGTATTTTATGTACTTTATTTGTTTACTTCCATTCCATTATACTTTTTTTGTTTGAACTAGACACAAATCTTGATCATTTTTATGATATATGTATGAATCATAGTTAAATATTATTGCTATAATAATTTCTACCAACTTTTTGTGTTATGATTGTTTTTTCTTGCCTGTAGATTAAATTAGTGGATTAGACAAGATCAGGAAAAAAATGAATGTAAACTAGTCATTGGAATTCATTCGGTGTTAAAAATTGAATAAAATTAAATATGATTACTGAAATTTGAATTTATACTTGTGGCTAAACCTTTTAAGTCTTTTATAATACTGTATGAAGTATTTACTAACCTGCTTTCTTCTTGATTGTAATGAAATTATTGTACAAAATGAGACCTAAAAGTAAAGACCTAGGATCTAATGTAAACGGACATTATACAAAAGGTTTATAATAATATTATTATATATTGATTTGGAAAGTTTGTAGTCCAGGAATTTTGTGTACGACTATATATATATATATATTATGTACACTATACAAATAGAATCTCTTTCAAACCATAAATATATCAGGCCCATGAAGATTCCTATATTGAAGATTTTAAGGCGGAGTTGTGACGTCAGCTGGCGTAAATGCTCTCCGATTGGTTGTTTAAAATCGTACAGTGTAAAAATAAAATTTGTAGAGACACTTGGAAAATGGCACGAAGGAATTTGAATTTTTTTCAACACATATCATTTATACAGAAATACATAAGGATTAAAAAAAATCAATGCCATTTTCCAAGTGTCTCTACAAATTTTGTTTTTACACTGCATGATTTTAAACAACCAATCGGAGAGCAT
>JAQGBH010004390.1:0-16952 GCA_034698265.1 Sminthurinus aureus | reverse complement strand
CAAAATAAATCATTTTTCGGTGATGACATCACACAGCCACCCACTTCAAATCGTTCAATATATAGGGTCACCCCGTGCTCCTTTTCCTGTTTTTTTTGCGCAGCTCCTTTCATTTAAAAGCAGCAGGTCCAAGTTGAAGCAAACTAAACCAAACCAGACGATTTTATTCATACATTTTTTCATAAGTTGTGAGAGCGTGGGGAAATTTTCAAGTATATTTTAAATTTTAGTAGGACAAAAGATATTTTAATCAACAGTCAACAGCCGGATAAATTATCAGTTTTCAGTTTTCAGTCCTCAAACGTTAAATATGACTTCATCGGCTCCAGCAGATTCATCACACCTAAGAAACAACCCGAGGATTTAAAAAAACATGAAACATTTGCATTTTTTATAGAAACGAAAACTGAATTTCACACAACAAATGTTTTTTGTTTTGTCTGCAAAATGTTTCATTTTTTTACTCACATGTTTTTTCAGCCGTTGTCATTTTCTCTTCGAAGCCGACGACCACTTTTAAATTTGGCATTTGATCCGGTCCGAATCCATAAATTCCAGAAACTGGCGTCATCAAACTATCCGCAGCTCCATAATCTCTGTCAGATTCTCTCATGTTCACCACAATTTTCAACAGGGTCAAATCTAAAGAAACCACAACCGTTTTTAAATCGCATTATAAAAATTAAAAACTTGATAAAAAAATCAATCTGTTTTCCTTTGAGATTTTGAGATGGAAAACTGAAATACGGAAAAACCGGAGGGAAAATCACCTTTCAAATCCTGAATGGAAGATTTGATCCTGTGTTTTCGGATCTTGGTCTCAATTTTTTTTACATCCAAATTTTTTGCACCCGGACCCAAAATATGTTTCTGGTTGATTCGGTCGTGCAAAGTCTGACATTTTGAATGAAGCATCCCGGTAAGTGCGGAATCCAGATTGTAATTCGCATTTGAACTGCAACTGGAAAAACTGACCTCAAGAATTAGCATTTTCAACCCGGGCCAAAATTTGAAAACCATCGGCAGAGCCTGTGACATTTCAGTCATCTCGAGTGTCAGTTGAAAAATGGTTAGTTGAGGAAAAAGCACCTTTAAATTTGTGAAACAAGTTGGCGGGGCGAAATAAGCAAGATTTAGCCGCTGGACCCTGCTAAAAGTGTCGCAAGGGTGGAAAACATCCCGCGGGAAATGAGAGTGAAACAAGTTGGTGGATTTTTGGTCATCTCCTTTCAAAAAATGGCCGCCCCTCTTGTTCAGCCCAATCTCTACTATTTTCAGTTGTGGGAACTTGTGGCTAAAATCAAATCCGGGTGGAAAGTAGCCAGAGTGGCCGTTTCTTTCAAAATGGCGGATTTGAATGGCAAAATTGAGACTTTGGAGATTTTTCAACCGAGGGAAGTGGTTCATCGGATATGGCTCCATTTTAAGGCTCTTGACATGAGTTTTAATTGAGTTGAGAAGTTGTGACCATTTTTGGACACAAAGTTCTCGCATTGCTGGATCTCGGATAAAATAAGTGCGGACGTCAACGACCTCTAGCGGCGGATTTATGTCGCACAGAGTTGAAATGTCTGCGAGAAAATTTCGAGTTTTCGGATCCGCCTCATCGTAAACATTATGAAACACTGCAAGTTCTTTGACAAAGTCCATGGAAATTTCATTGGCGCCATCTTGTTTTTGTTTTTGACACCATGGCGCCGAATTTGAATTTTCTGGGTGGTTTTTTAAATGTGACTGGATGTCAGAGAGGCAATAAAGAGGAATTCCATAGATTTGCTGGAGAGCGGGAGCCTTCAAAAGGAGTTGGGTGATCAATTGAGACGCAATTTCATGTTTGATTGCCATCAGCCGAATCGTCTTGAGCTTCTCAAGTTTTTTCTCACTCATCCTTAGACTTGAAATTGAATGGTCGATATTTTTAAACTTTTCGTCGTTGATGGCCAAATACTCGAGATTTGGAAAATGGTCCAGAACAAAGTTGAGCAGTTGAAATGCTCCGATCCCCTGACAAAAAATGAAACGGCGGGTGAAGGAAAAATGTGTGATGAATTGGCCAAAGTCGAGGAAAAAGATGGAAAATGTACCCGAGAAAATGTTGTAATCCCGAATGTCAAGCCACAGACGAAATCCACAAGCGGAGCCGGAGCCGGAGCCAAATTCGGATTCGGATTCGGATTCGGATGGAGATTTATGACACAAATACTCAAATTCTCTGCTCAGCCGTCCCAAATACTCGTACTTGATTTTTGGCTCTTCCAGCCTTTCCTGTCGTTTTACATGAAACAGTTTGGCGTTGAGACGCTGAAATTCGTCGTCCTGGTGAAAGCGGAGGAGGAATTTTGGGACCGCCGAATGAACTGGATCCGAGTCGTACCAAAAATCTCTGGCATGAGAACAATTTTCAAGTTGTCGATTGTTATTAGTGAAACCGTAATTAATTCTGTAGATTTCTGGGATTGTCAAAACGGATTCAACGGAACTGGAATTTGGTTTTTGTCCAGTTTTATGTCTGTGACTTTGGGAAGAACTGTGACTGGACGTTGAAGAACGAGCCGCAGAAAAGCAGAATGATCTGCTTCTTTTTCTCAAAGGTTCTTCCTCTTCTTTTGCTTCTTCTTCCTTATTTTCAAATGAATTTAATGGAGATGGACTCAAAATTGCTCCTTCTCGTTCTTGTTTTCGTTCTCGCTTCAGTTGAAGTCGAATTGACTTTTCAAATCTATTTTCAGTAGGTTTTGGCACCTTGACATTGACATTGTCACGATCAATTTGTGGTGATTTTGACCGGGATTTACTTTGGTTTTCAGTAGTTGATGGATTTATACACCATGATGTTCCATAATTTTCTTGCTCGTCGTTGTTTTCTTCCGCATTTGCAAAGCTTTCAAAGATTTCTTCTGGAGTCTGAAACAAAAAATAATTAGTTAAAGAATGAGATTGAGAATGGAGAACAAAATTGAAAATTTTTACAGAGAATTACGAAACAAGTCATTTTTTGTTGCTTGATTTTTTACATGTGGACCGGGCGGTGAATTTGAAAGGGAGTCGAAGGAAATTCGTCTATTTGATGGCTGATTCTGGTTTTCATACTGATTTTCCGCTTGGTCACTGAGCGTTTCCGTAAATTCTGCAAGAGGTTTGATTTTGATGCGAGTTGAACTGCGAGTTTCAAGGGGAGGAAAAACAGAACCAGAAAGTCCGGGAGAGTTCATTTCACTTTGTTTTTGTGGTTCTTGGTTCTCTGTTTGTATTTGTATGGGATGATTATGATGTGGCGGCGTGACTGGAAATGATGTTGGATTTTCAAACGCCCACACGTTTCGGCAGCATTTTTTTCGAACACCCAGTAAAATGGATTGAGTCAATTTCTGAATTTCCTTGTCCTTTTTTTCTAAAAGGAGTTGTAGTTTTGAAATTTCCCAAATTTTTTCCTCCAGTTTCCCCTCGACCTCCGTTTTTTCTCTCGTCATGGTTTCAAGTTGCCGCTCCACAACGGATATTGACATTTGTGCAAGCTCCAAATCAGACTCGCAACTTCCCTTCTCGCTACTCAACTACATACAATAAAAAATCCACAAAAAGTACACCGATAAAATACATATAAAATATGCAAAATCCAAAAAATTAATTGTTTCAAAAGTTCAGAGAAAACATCATGTAAATATTTTATACAGGATTGTTAAAATGGTTAATAACAAAAATTGTTTAAATTTGAAACCTCTGAATTTTTTATTTCACTTTCATTCAGTCGCCTTTTCAGACCGAGGATTTCCGTTTGTGAAGACTCGGTTAAATTTGTCAGTTTTGCACGGAGCGACGGCATTAAGTTTATTTCAGCCTCTCGAACTGTACGTTCAAATTTCCGAAACGCCTCTTCAGTTTCTTCATCTGGATCTGGATCTGGATCTACTAACCATTCTGATTCCTTTATTTTAAAGGACAAAACATTGAATATTGAATAGAATTAATCAGCACAAATACATAATATAAACGCAAATACTCACACACAAGATTTTCTCTTCATTTCCCGTAAATCTTATCAAGTAGATTAAATTTCAAATTTACTGATATATTTTGTACCTGATTCTGACAGAGAGAAACTGCTTCAGATTTGGATTCGGATTCACCATTTGAATTTCCTGTAGCCCCATAGCTGTAAATTTTATCCTGGTCCATTCTTTGGCCTTTAAATTTCGAATGGACACTTGAATTCCCGTCAAGTGTGTGTCTGTTTGCAGCACAATATTTTGTGTAATATTAAACAAAAAATTCTATGCAAAACACAGGATAAAATAATAATTCAGTACGCTTGTACTTTGTTTGGTTGTCCCAGTAAAAATTCACATGAGAAAATTCTGTCTTTTTTTGGTCACGTCAAGGTGTTGAGCGTTGAGCTTTGAGCGTGGAAGGTGAAAAGTGAGATTCAAAGTTGTCTGTCTGCATTAATGTGTGTGGGCAGGAGGAAAAATCTTAGTATTTTACACGCTCTGTTTTGCGTCTGTGTGTTGTTCTGAGCGACGAGTCTGGAAATCTAGAATCTAGAATCTAGAATCCAGAATCTGGAGTTTGGAATCCAGTATCCAGAATCTAGAATCTCAAGTGTGATTGTCAACGGAAACTGGAACTAGAAACGTGATTCGGCGCGTCACCGCGATTGTACATGTAATACGGAATACGGAATACGTATAAAAGAGAAAGCGAGAAGTGAGAAGCGAGACGGAAGCTGCGAGATGGAAAAGACACAACTTTCTTTTACTTGAAGGATGAAGGATGAGATGAGTGGAGCTGAACCGGAGCAGGTTCAACCGTCAAATAAACTTTGAACTTATGTTTTTCTCCCGAGTAGGAAAAACGGAAGCGGGAAATGAGGCCGTTTACCGTGTACTTCTCATTACTCATTACGCTTTGCTCTTTGCTCTTTGCTCTTTGCTCTTGGAGAGTGAAGATTGGAGATTGGGAAAAGAGGACAAGTACAAAAATTAAATAACCCAATTAAATGCAGTGTCTTTTGCTGTCTCTTGCTGTCTCTTGATTCTTGATTCTTGGTGTGCTGTGCTCTGAGTCTTATGATTTTAGGTTATAGATTTTGGATTTTAGATATGCAACAAAATTTCTGGAACCATCAGAATCTAGAATCTAGAATCTGAGAGTGAGAACAAATTGCACTTTGATATTTCTGTACTCTTAATTCAGGTTTTGCTCTGACGTAATTCAAATGTCAAATGTAAAAGGATTCATCACACTTGATTGTGATTACTGTGATAGATCTGCTCCTTGCCTTCTGTTCACACGTTGGTTTGCTCCGAGTCTCGGATTTCGGTGGAAAAAAAAATAACTGGAACTATCATAAGCTTATCATAAACTAGAGTCTAGAGGCTAGAGTCTAGAGTCTAGGACATTTCTCCAATTCACAGTTTGAATTTTGAATAAACGAAAATTCATGAGGACTCGGTTAAAATATCCAAAGGATTTTGTTTTGTCTTCTTTACACTCAGCGTTGTCCTCATTTTTGTCACTTGACATTTGACATTTGTCAGTGTTCAATTTTCAATTTTCAATCCCGAGTTGTGACTGGGATAACTAAGTTTTCCTTTTACTTTTTACTTGAAAATTGATGGGAGGGTTTCAGAAATTTCACTTGCAGTTGATACTGTTGAATTTTCAATGTTTAATGTTCAAGTTGATGCATGACTGCTAAAAATGTGTAGGAGAAAGTTTTGATCTATATTTACTTAATATTCTTAATCAAGTTATCCATTATCCAGTATCCAGGCTTTCGTATCTGGAGCAAATGTCAACAGTCAATAGTCAAACAGTCTGTCGGCAGTCAAATCCTTTCCCGTTTCCAATCTGCAATATGTATCACCAAAGGAGTGCACAGTACAAATTACAGTGTACAGAGTGTAGAGTACAGCCCCGAATAAGAAATTGTTTCTTTTTTCAATCTACAAGTCTAAACCGAGCGACACGACTGACACACGCATATGACATTCATATATTTACTTGTTGATTCTTGATCCTGGGTGATGAGTGCAGAGTGCATTCTCGCTTTGCCCCTACTCCCTACATTCTACATTCTACATTCTACGTTCTGTACATACACAGGTCCGCGTTCTGCGATGCTCTGTGATGTGCAGTGTGCCCGTTGCATCCACATTCTACAATTTACAATCTCCTCTACACTCTACACTTTACAGCTTTCTCAATTCCCCCCTCTTGCTCATCTTTCACTCTCTCCACTTCTTCAACATAGCTACTAGCTACTACCTAAACAGATCATGACAGGATATATATATAATATGACATGTGCTATGATGTGATTTGTTAGCAATAAACCTGAAAACTCCAATACAACTTTTCCGCACTCTTCACTCTTCACACTTTTTGTTGTCTCTAATCTGGAATTTGTTATGTAAGTTTGCTACTTTCAAACTTTAAACTCTGTTCCCCACTCCGCTGCTATGTTCTGATTTTGATTTGATTTGCGCATTTGCATTTGATTTGTCTCTGGAGGTCAAGGTGATCGATTCCATACTAAGTAAATACTCAAGATGCAAGTCCATTCAATGATAATGAAAACAACAATGGCGATGGCATTTTAAACCTTGAGCATTTTCTCATCCCTTTCTTTATCCGTGTGTTTGTGCATTGGTTGAAGGTGTTTGCTCTAAATAAAAGTCAAGAGCTTTTGGTGACCGTTCGTGCTGGAAATGATTATAATTTCTGTCCTATGGTGAACTGAGAAACGCAACGGCTGTCATAAACAACCAAATTGCGAAATTCAACCATCTCAGATTTGTTGGGCAATCCGGACAAAAGGTAAAAAATAACTTATTTAATTATTTATTTACTTGCATTAATACACGCATGCTCAAACCATCAAAGTGCATTTCATTTCAGACTACAGAAAATACCGTTGGAATGGAAAAATGCTCGAGTAAAACAGGATAAAATAATTCATGTTATTGTAAAGTTTAACGCCGTTTGGAATTTTAGCGATCAAAAATAACATGTCGTTTCGAAGATGTTGTATTCGGTTGGAATTCAGTGGCACAGAAAATTTTTTTATGAAACAAAGTGGATGAAAATACCACAAGTGACAACTAAAAATTCAAAAGCTAACAGTAACTCTGTCATTTCTCTTTGAATTTCCAGGGACGAGAAATGAGAATTGACAATCACAATTGCGCTCTCAAGTCACCACCTACAACTTAAAACAAACCATCAAAGTGCGTATACAAAATGCGTGTACAAAATGTGAATCAAGATAAGTACAGCAAAAAATATAAATTACACAACAGTCAATTGTCAATGCTTGAAAATAATACATCAATATGAATAAAAAATATTATACATGTTTTTACAAAGGGAAAGTTCGTAAAATTAAGAAGAAAATTGTACAATCCCATACAGCTTTTGGTAAGAATGAGCCAAAAAATTAATTAATTATAAATACTTGTGATTATTTTGATAGGAATAATTGTTGATTAGAAAGCAGTGATCATTTGACATTTGACGATTGTACCTGGACGCTTGACAAGTGACAAGAATAAAAATCACGTCACACAATTCCATAATCCGTAATTACAGAAATATAAGCACAATTTCATGGTTAGTTTTTCTCCTGGAAAATTAGAAAAACCGAAAATAATTTTCGTCTGTGCTTTAATTTGACGCCGTTCTTAAAATATTTGCGTCTGAGTATGGATTTATGTAAGGAGATAAGATTTTGAGCTACTAAAATGTAAAAACAATCAACTGTATCAAAACATTTGTAATTTGTAATCTACCAACCCGTTCATTATATAATGCATCCGACTATGAAGGGGATAAGCTAGAGATAGGATTTTGTATGCAAATGAAAGGAACAAGTCTCAATAGGTTGTGTGCAAAGTTGCATTGAATTTGATTGTTTGGATTGTGAATGGCAGCTAGTTGAATCCAAAAAATCAAGAGAAATAAAAAACTTCTCGAATTTCAACAGCGTTCGCTTATCAATTTTTTGTTGCTGTAAAACAACCAGTCACAGAATATTCCGGAAAATATAGTGAGGGGTTTGAGGCGACTTTTGTCTTTTATGATCATAAATATTTGAGTGTCTTCAGCTACTGAAGTGTGAGTACCAGAGCTTGAAACATGACTCTAAAGGAATCAGCAAAATCGTGATATTGAGATACAAAATGTTATATTCCGACGATAAAGGGGCATGGGGTCAGATGATTTTCTAAAATATAAATACAACATGATTTGAGGGTTGCAGCAACGTCTATTCAAAACAGCCTTTTTACCTATTTAGCAGTGAAAAAAATTCGTAAACTTTGCACCCCTCAAATGTTTGACGACTTTTAACTGAAATCAAGAGTTGAGTCTTTCGTCCTTGATTTTTCGGCCCGTTGACAAAACACTTACAACTTTTTTAATGTAATTTAGGCACACGTTTGTGTGTTGTCCAAAACTATAATCCAAAGTCCATTACAAATCCAAGCAACAGCACAAAAAATTAGAGAACCACGAACCAATTTTTTTCAAAATTTTCGTGTTTTTTTGTATTTGGGAATTTTTTTCTCCAGCTGTAAGGGGTTTCTATTGGAGAAACATATCTCACTAACATCCGCATTTTGTGCTGTCTTAGGCATGATAGACGTTTAGTGCAGAAGATGAATAGCTTTGAGAAAAACGTCAAAGAAACACAGATGTTAAATTTTCATTTTTCATGTTAATTTTCCAAAACTTGATACTCAACGTGTACTCGCTGTAAAAATAAGCTTTTGATCCGGAGAAATATTTCACTAGCCCTAGGTAATAGGCACTTGTCTGTACTATTTTGTTATATCCTTAACTTGAAGAAATCTCTGCAGGGGAAAGAAATTTTCAAAGTTGAATGAGATCAAATCTCAAATTTCAGAGATTTTTGACTTCTCACTAAAAACGTTTTTTGCATAAGACTAGGCAGGGACTGGGTGTTGGGGACAAAGTAGTGAGCATCAATCACAATCTACTAACAAACGAGTTAAATACTTTTGTTGTAGCTTACCCCCTTCATAGTCGGATGCATTATATAATGAACCCCTTGGTATGTTTTCTTGTTGGTCAAAAAATACTCTCAGATAACTTTCAACAGTGATTTCGAGGAATTTTAAAATTCACTGGCACTGGAGAAATTTTATTATGCTCTTTTGTCTGTTTTGTTCTTTATTCGGTTTTTATAAAACTGTCAACATCCACAAATAGATGTATTTGAGGCGTTTGGGGTGTATGGTACATGTAATTCATAAATAATCTGAATGTAAGAACCAGGATTAATGAAATTCATTTTCATCTTCTTTTGTTCGGCTTGGTACCATTTCTACAGAGACCGGTGCATCCAATGATATTATTGATACATTTGCTTTTTTGGTTACACCAACATTCATTAACCTTCTTGTCCTCGTCACGCTTACACTTGTACTTTCCAGGATTCTCTCTACACTCCACAATCGTAGAATCAAAAATCTCATCTGGATCGTATGCATAGCACTCTTGTCCAGTTTTACATATCATTTTGCCAACTTGAAAGGTAGGGCTTTTGTTTTTACAGTCTAGGCTATTTGTATTACAGTCGCAAGACAGTACTCCATCGTCATCTTTATCGTTATCTTTAAGTAAAAATAAAGATGTAAATCAAATTGTTTAGATTTTAGTATTATCGAAAGGAAATTCAAATCCAAATTCAAATTTTCAATAAATAGCTTAAATAAGCTTAAGACAGGAAAATTTGTACAGTAATTCGATAAGGATGTAAGATTACGCGTCGCATTCGAGTTCGTACGTCGAATGTCGACAGCCCAACCGTAATATACAAATTAGGCTATGTTGTAGATTTGAAATTCTTGATAGAAAAATTAAGTTTGTTTTACAACTATATAATTTATCGTATTACCCTTGTCAATTGTGCTTTTTGCGTAGGCATTGGCACTGGCTTGAACGGCGAAATAAATGCCCACCGAAGCTAGAGTTAGAACCACGAGAAAAACAACAGTTGAGACTACTATAATGATTATACATGATTTTCTAGTACATCCACAACAGTCATCTCTTTTATGTCGTGCGCCTGTCCCGTATTGAGGGACACCGTAACCTCCGTAAGCATTATATTGTTGTTGTTGAGCTGTTTGTGGTGCACTTTGATATTTGTATTCTGAAGGTGGCGCTGATACAGGATAGGGTTGATAAGGTTGTTGATAAGGTTGTGCCATTTGTGATTGTGTATTGTGTAATTTTGTTAAATTAAATTGCAAAGGATTTTATCGATTTTTAATAATCATTATTGTTTTTTAACATTAAAGACCAAGTTCATTCAAGTTTGTTTCATTCCATCGATTATTTCCATGGCATAATTACATATTCTGACCTGATGAAATTAATCTCATTATCGAATTATAAATATTGTTATTCTACATTCTACATACGTTCAATGTTCAATGTGGGAGAGAAAACACAGGACTTTGTTTATTTTTGTCGGTTTGTTAATTGGTGGTTCTTATCTTCATCAGCGACGATGCAGTAAAAATTGGCAGGTTCTGACAAGAAAATTACCTATATTAAATATTTAATGGACTGTCTTGGCTCATCTGTTCTTGTTTTGTAAAAATCCCTTATCATAATTACCACCTTGCTCTTCATATTATCACTTATCAAACCCCTATAATTTAGAATCGTATCATTATGGTGTTGCAAAATTAATGAGGCGTTTTGCAGAGAATTTTTTTAATTACACAAGTCGCGTCGCCATAATTTCTATTTTCTTTCGTCCTGGAAAGACAACAAAAATAAGAAAATATTTTAATTATGGGGAATTATTTTGAAATCGATTTTTGCAACTTTTCGCTACGAGAATCTTGAATCGAATCCATAACCAGTACAAGATATAAAAAATACAAACACTATCCTTCGGACTTTGGGCTGAAGTGGAAGAGTAAAAACATTGGACTGCAGAAAGTAGGTAGAAAGACAAACAAATTTGTTTTGTAAAGAAAATTAAGATATTGAAAAAACTTGAGAATGATTGGCCTTGAGATATTGTGAGCTTATGGGAAAACCCTAAATTTGGCCCACAGCCTACGAATTTCTCGCTATTTCTACAACAAGTCTACAAATATAATCTCTTACGATTGGCAGAGGTCACATCAGTGTTGGCGACATTTATGGATTTCGATCTGGTTTCTGAGCAGGGCCTCCGAGAGAAAATCAGATTTGGATATTTGACAGCTGTCTACATTATTCTAAACGTGAATCATTTCATCACACTCAATTACTTCGGAAGTCATCATAAGTATATCAATGCTTTTTTGGACACGATGGAAGAATTTCAAGGTAAAGACAGAAGAGGCTGAAGGAAATTTACACATTGCGTTATATTTTGGTTCTGTCAAGAAAAAAAGTTGAAAATTTCAATATTTTAAAAAATATTCTTATTTAAACATTTTTGTAGACAAATTGGATGAAACTGGTCAAAACGTCACTGGATTTCGTGGGCCTGGAAACATTTCTTCAAAATTTGTCTATGGTTTGTCTAAGTGTCTATGGCTTGTGGCCTTTGTTCTGTGGAGATGTCGTTACTATTCTCTTTGTGGTTGCGAATCTCTACATGGGAATCATGTTCAAAAGTCCAAAGAATCTATGGATTGCATCTGTTGCAGGATTCGGAACTCTGTACTTTTTCTCAAGGTGTGCAGAAGTTTTCGCCACTTCTAAGGAAGCCATTCATTCCTGGAAGTTGATGACAGTGAATGATAATAAGATGAGAAAAGGGAGAATGAAGATGAGGGAAAATGAAAAGAAAAATCCTCTTCTTTTAAAGGAATATGCTTGGTTCCCCAAGTTCATCAACAGCTGTCGTCCAAGCAGGGTTAAAGTTGGGGATTTTTGCTTTGTGGACTATGACTTTGTCCTCACTTTGACCTCAATCATCATCACATCTACAACTAATATAATTCTTTCTTGCAAATAAGCAATGAAAAATAAATGAAATTGACCTGAAAAACCTGCATGACTAAAGATTTATCTACATGAAAAATGAATAATTGAAAAATTATATGCAATGAATAAAACCCACAAAAAAAGGCTTTTGTTTTATTTTATTTTTTGTTTTGTTTTCATGGTTTCGGTTTCGGTTTAGTACCCTTAGCACATTGGTCGAGGCACGTAGTAACGTACCTTACACATTCATTTGTACTACACCAACACTCTGTCGTACCGGCTCCCTGATCAACATAACATGTATAATTTCCCGGATCTCTGCATCCAAGAGTTTTCTGGTTGGATCGCGCAACATCTTTCCCGTAGCACTCTTGCCCCTTCTTACACAATATCGTGCCAGAATTAGAAGTCCAATGTGTAATTTTACACTCTGGGTCAGAAACCGAGTTGCATACACAACGAAGCCGTTCTTGTTTCTCTAATTAGTTTACCAGGACAGGACGAAATGAAAATTAAAAATCAGAAACCATCAGCAAGGTCACTGTGTCTATTTTATATTTTACAGTCAAAATGATGTCAAATAAAATTCTAAACTCTGTATTTTTGTATTTTTGTACTATTTTTGAATCTTGTACCTGGTGTCGATGCTTTTTTGTTAGACGCTTCGACAGCATAATATATTCCAACGCCGATAAGAGCTAGCACCAATATTACAATCACGATGGCTACAACAATTATAACGATACATGTTTTTTTGGAACAACCACAATAACCATCTTTTTTTGGCTTGACTCCTGCACCATATCGCCGTTGATATAGTTGTGTTTGATGTTGAGACTGACGACCTGCTTGATAATTGTACTGTGAAGATTGAGGTGGAGGTGGAGCCACCTGTTGGTTTGAAAATTGATAGGGTAGAGGTACTTCATTTTGATTCTCCATTTTCCCACTCTTTTTGTACTCCACAGTAAAATTTTTTGTCCTAAAATTTTCCTACGATTTTGTCTTTCACTGCACTTACTGATTTGCATGCCAGTGAATTTTTTAAATTTACTACTGTACTGATCATTAAATTGTAAATGTTCAAAATTTTAGTTGATAGCTGTTATGAGTTACGAAGCAGTTTTAAAAAGCAACCTATTTGTGAGTCATCATTCCCTTCTAATTACATTCATTGTCGTAGCAACTAGAAATTCTCATGTCTTCCACAAAATGTGGCCCAGAACCCAGAATTAATTTGTCTCGTTGAAAGTTTTCTAATGGGAAAATTTCTTTGTTTTATTATGTGATCAATAAAATATTACAAATTACAAATACATGTATAAAATTTAAATTGGACAGGATTTCCAGGACATTTTCCAGACTCCAGACTCTGGATTCGAGATTTTAGATACACTCTCATTTGATCAGAGCGGTTTGAAACGTTTTGGTGATCAGAACGCATCAAAAATGGGGAGGAAAAGTGAGGAAAATACATCATACATCAAAATGGGGCTACTTGACTTTGGGTTTTTCATTGGCTCAAAACCAGCATCGCCAGTTCAGTTGTAGCCTAGATTTGCTTCTTAGTCCCGCCTGCACAGTATTCAGCACAGTCAATTTCATGCCGAATATTTAGACACTTGGTGGTTCTACACCAACACTCATCTTGTCCCCATGATGGCTTAGCGCTTTGAAGACATTCATATTTATCCGGATTCACCTTGCAACCTCGCTCAAGTATGTCTTTAGGTCTGCCGTTGTAATCCCTCTGAATTTTCTGGTGACATTGTTCTTCTTTTGACTTGCATGTATGTGACGGCGTGAGTTCTCCACTCTGCAGATAACAGTCCGGCTGGCCTTGACAATGACACCTCAGGATACCTCCACCTTTATCTTACAACCCAATCCAATTACAAATAATGTAAACGAAATGACAGACATAAAATTTAGGATTTAGGGAAAAAATCTCTGCAAAGGACAAGTCCGGATTTGGGCTAAATCGGGTGGTCGAGATCTGACCACACCAAAAGATGCGCAGTTATAATAGGAACTCAGTGGTATAACTTATTAGTCTTAGTTCGATGGGCCAGCTGAGAAATCTCGATTTTAGTTTTTGAATTTTTGGTTAATTTTTCGTGCAACTTTTTTGACACGCTCCGGGAAAAATGCTGTCAAATCCAGAAAAGTTGTCCGATTTCAACGTTCTTGGGCTCTAACGACGCGTAACATATGCCGGCATCATGTCTGGTCCGGATTTGATCCACAAAATTGTTTTGAGGAAATGCCGTTGGGTGGCCCAAGTAACTTTGATTCTGGTGAAATAATCAATATTCCAGAAATCTGGAATTTTGTAGTACCTCACTAAAACTGTCATAAAATGAGCATCCGTTGTCGGATCGTTACGAGAGTTAGAAATTCGGAACCGGCATAAATCAGAGTACATCTTAAATTTTTTTCAGATTTTTGATACTCCGATTCCGGAATTCCCGTAACGACTCCTGAGGATTTAGCGGGTTTTGCTCAGGATGACCACAAAACAACGAAATCGGAACTCCGTAACAACATCTGCTCCTGACATGTTAGCCGCGCGTTTTAGGCGTCGATTGCGCCTAATATTGTCAAAATCCGATGAATTTTAAGGAAGTTGTAATATTTCTACGGAGCCATGTTAAAAGTCCAAACTTTCATAATGAGGACTTTTAACATGGCTCCGTTTATAAAGTCGAACAATAATAATCCAGAACGAAATCAAAAGAAAAATGATCAACTATGCAGGGTTGTGCTCAAAAGTTGGATAGGTTTTTGAAACGGCGTCAAATTTTAACATCCTCATCACGTTTTGACTTTGAGGTAGAAAGCACAATTTGAACCCTTCTATTCAAAATGTGTGTTGTAAACTTCACCTCAATCAAAGCTCCCCTTATCTTTGAACTTTTGTACTAGGAAAGCTGAGCAGATTCAGATTCCAGAGCCCAGAGCCCAGAATTTTGTCTGCCTTTTTCAACAAACAAAATAAAAATAAATACCGTCTGTTTTCTCTATTCTCTGCGTATTTTGTAGAATGTCGAGTGCCAAGGGGAAAAATCTTAATTTCAAAACAAAACGCTTCTCCAGTTTTTGCAAAATCTGGAAGTGAATCTGGGAAATTTACGACTCCATTACCTTTGACGTTTGATATTTTAAAGTCCACTCTTGTCCATTTCTCTCTCTTCCGTTTTGCTAACTTTATTTTCTTTCCTCTATTCAAGTTGTCCACTGCTGAGTCAGAAGCAAAATTCAAAAGCTACTCTCTGCACTCGCAAGTGCGTTTCCTTCTGTCGAAACATTTATGTATCGACAAAACGATGAGAATGGTCTACAGTCAGTGGGCGATGGCGATGGGCAGTGGACAATTTCAACTTATAAAAGGTTGTCTTTATTTGTCTTCAAAGCTCAAACAAGTTTTGAGACTTGAGAGGTTGGTGTTAAAAGTTCTAGTGTACAGATTATCATGTCGAAAGTCAAAACTGTCACCGTCATTCCATAATTTTCTCCCTGTTTAACCCAACTTCAGTAAAGTGGCTGCTTTTACCAAATAAAAATATCGAACGGTGTTCAACTCCAAATAATTTCAAAAAGACTTTTAATCATTCTCGACGTTCCTAATTTTCAACAACTGACCTAAACATGTTTCATCATTGTTGAGTAGCAAGTGGAACGAAAACGAGAATCTAATTGTACATAATGCAGATATGATTAATTCGTAAAGCTTTCTTCAGAAATGGCAACTGCATCTGCATAAACAAAATTTCAAATTGTCCTTGTGCAACAAAATGCATGTCAAATTTCATAATAATTACAATAATTTCATGCTGAATTTATGGCTTCAACTTTGCTGATGCTGAAGAACAAAAAGTTTTTTAGAGTCCCAGTGGCAAATGAAAGTGTTGTTGTTGTACGAGCAAGACGTTGTTTTCGTTGTGCATTTTAAATGTTGATTCAAAGTAGTGTTAAAAGTTCGTTTGTGTTCTTTTTGTTGTACTTTTTATTTGGATAATTCCGATCGTTTTAACACTTGTTCTCAACTCTCAATTTTTTGGGTCGAGTCGAGTCGAGTCGAGTCATGTTTAAAATTAGACAGCGTCAAGTGTCAAAATGACGATTTATCAACTTTTTTTTGCATTTCGTAGACCTTCTAAAACGAAGATAATTCTTTGTGTTGTTTGGATTTTGGATTTCTACAAGTTTTTAGTCTGTCAGTTTGTACAATTTTCATGGACTTTAACAAAACAACATAAATTCTACTCCATTTTTTCTAGTGTTGCTTTGTTTGTCGGTACAGCAGCTGAAAATTAAATGTCAAGACAAAAGCACACAATTCAATCCAATTTAAAGAGAAAATAAAAACAACTTGGTTTTCCTTTTGAACTTAAATGAACATGATTTTTTATGTGTATTTCATTTCAAATTCCGCTCAAATTACGCAAATAATTCTGGTTTGCACGTTTGTGTTTTGTGTATCGTCTGTAAAAAATACACACATTATACTACTTTTGCTGTCTCTTGTACAAAACCAGAGTTTGCAAGTTCAACGCCACTGGATATTTTGAGCAACCACTCAAGAGCTTCTCCAAAGTAGATACGAAGTTGGTTTTTCTTCTCCCATTCAAAGCATCTGTGCGTTCCTTGATTTCTGTGTTTTTTATGACTTGAGATTCTTATGTGAGACTGCTTGCAGATTATTTTACAAGGACACTCATTTGATTTGTAGATTTCGAATTCATTTGATTGAAAAGAATAGAAGTGGAAAGTTGTTATTGGATTCAGTTGAATTGTCAAACCTTTTGAATCCGTCTACAATTTCCATGACAGTTTCCATGGTTTCTCGTGATGCAAGTTGTTTCAATGGAAATCCTTCAAACTTGAAAGAAATTGTAAATTCAATATACGAAGACTGATACCATATGAATGCAAATGAATAATTTCTTGTGTATTTTAAGAGATAGGCCTGGTAAGGCCACATTGTTCTAGCA
>JAQGBH010004389.1:0-16955 GCA_034698265.1 Sminthurinus aureus | reverse complement strand
CAGCCTCTTTCTCTCTCTCCAGCCAGCACATAATACATGTATAAATGTGCTGCTCTGTAAAAATAAGGCTTCATTCCATATGATACCATAGGCCTATCTACTATTTACTATCTAGCCCATGTACATAATGTACAATGTACACGGAAAACACATGTGCCCGCAGAAAACCAACTCTTCAATTCTGTCTCTTTGGCTGGTACTGGCACTGGCACAATGCTCCACACGCTTTTATTCATATATTAATATTAATAACTTTTTGTTCCTCAATTGAAGTCCTTCGTCTCGTCCACAGGCCACCAATTTAAATTTACTATTATGGAATAATTTAGACTCTATTTAGAATTTAGATGTTTTGGATGGGCGCTTGATACTTGATAGACGACCGACGACTGACGACCGTGTACAATGTGCATTGTACATTCTTCAATCTTCAGTCTTCAATTTTCAATGTGATGGAACAAAACGTGATATAAACTGTGACAAAAGTTTCAGAACCGAGCGTTTAATTCAATAAACTTTGACTCAGTTCAGTTCAGAGTTGGATTTGGATTTGGACTACATTATTTTAACACCTACTAAAAAACAAGAAACTTTTGATGGTGATTGTGAAACACATCATCTACCATTTGTTCCTACTCCTTCAATTTTCAATTTCCCATTCTTCATTCTGTATTCTACATGCGACATGTCATGTGAAATGACAGGACTACATGACAAAAGTTTGAATTAGCAAAATTTTATATGAAGAATGAATATTTTACGACTTGTCAGCTTCTTTTAACAGTTCATAAACTATTACTTGCTCATTGCATAGTTGCTGTTTGCTGGTTGCTGGTTGCTGTTGTTGTATATATTTTGTATATTGTGTAAATTATATTCTGTGTTCTGTGTACTTATGACTTTGACTTTTATGGCAGTCAGTTTTTTTTATTCTCGTTTTTCCTTTCGTATTTCATGTTCATATTTGTCATCCATCCTTCTCCTTCCTTCCTATTTCATCCTTCATTTAACGATTTCGCTAAATTTTCTATTCAATTTTCTAGAATTCGTCATCATCCTCAACCGACAACCGTCAATCGCCAATCGTCAACCGTCCTTTTCCTTTGTACTCATAAATATTTATAGTCAATGTTTTTTCATCTATTCATTCCCTCGGCGTTCAAAGTTTGAATTTTGAATAAATGTTGGACTATAAAATCCTCACCCATTATTTTTCTGGCAACCATCAAAAATCGAAAGCCAAAAGTCAGAAACACAAACCACAGGAATGAATCTCAATAATTTTCTATTCTGGTTTTTGGGCATTTCAAAAAAACTTGCAGTTATTTTTCCTTACTTTAGTTCATCTTGATACTTGATGGGAGAAAACTTTAGGCTTTTAAATGATTATGATGATAAATTATGATAATTGTAGCTGTGTCTGTCTACTCTGTCTACTGTCTATTTATTGTCTATTGTACGGAATTATTTACCGTCCTTGAATTTACCATTGTCGATGTCGATTGTCTAGAGTCGAGAAAGATTCCAGAAATAAAATTAGTAGCCATAAAATTCAAACCAAAGTGGATATAAATGAGTACTAAATACTTGACTCTTGACTGATTATTATGATTATTATTATTGTTATTTTAAAGCTCACTGCTCACGGAATGTTTTTTGTTTGCATATGATTAGTGGTAATACTTGAATATTATGTAATGTAAATTTCTCTGTACTTTTGATTTTGGTGCAAGTGATATTCAATAGCATACACTTGAATAATCTTTCCTTCTTGTAGATAGATAAATAGATTGATAGACATGCATACATATCTACAATCTACAGTCTACACACTTACTCTGGTTGTTGTTGTCGACGTCGTTCTTTTGTCCATTTCACATGCATGACAAATGAACTGAGTACTGAATACTGAATACTGTGTACAGACTACGCCTCATACTTTATCCTACGACATACGGCATAATGCTAATCACAAGGAATACAGTAGAAAAAAGTTGCAAACTTTGAACAAACTACAAAATGACGAGTGAGCAAAGGAGCAAACAGCCAAGCCAACCAAGCCATGCCAAGTCCAGTCAAGCAAACTACATTCACATACACATACACATCTACAATCTACACAAACAACAACCAACTAACTAACTACTACAAGCTAGAAACTACACTCACATCTCACATGAATTGCTGCGCAGTTCCTAGTTCCAAAAGCATTTACTTTTATTCCTCATCCATTCTACTGAGAAATAAAAGACACCAACACGCAAATATATGTGGATTTCCATGTGTAAAGTCAAAAGTGTAAATATCATATTATACTTTATACTACAAACTACAAACTACAAACACATCACATGTGAACTGTCTTACACTCGGCAATCCACAATCTAGAATCTAGAATCTACAATCTCAGAAACACATGGAGTGATGAAACATGTGTAAAATAACAGATAAAAGATAAACAGGCAAAAATGGAGAACGAGAAGGAGCAGGCAAGAAGAAGAAGAAGAAGAAGAAGAAGAAGAAGAAGAAGAGGAATGCATAAAGAATGCTTGCTTAAATCGTATCGTCTGTGTTCTGTATAAATCCAATGTAATGTTCAATACGAAGAGAGAGAGAGAAAACGTGATATCTGTAAAATTCTCAATTAATTCACTTGGAAAATTCAAGCGGCGTCCTTTTTTCCCTTGCCTTGACAGTCTACACTGTACACTGTACAAAATACACAATACTTAATACACAAGCACTCATTTTTATGCTTATTTTCCCTCTACTTTTTTTGCTCATAAACCTTTTTCTTCCATAATCGATGCACACTTTACAGTAGAAATAATAATGTTTCGAGTTCCGAGTTTCGAGTTTGGATATTTCATACAAAATTAATTAACTTCAAGATTCAAGACACAAGACACAAGACTGTAGACTCTAGACTCTAGACGAATCTTTTACAGGATAAAAAGCAACACGTATAGGAAATAATCAGGATGACGATAAAAAGATTATAAGATTAAACAAAAAAACAGAGATAGAGAGAGAGAATAAAATACACAGTGCTGAGGCGTTTAAATGCGTGTGACGTCACATCACGAACAATGTCAACATATAATTATGGCTAATAGATATTTACGTGTACGCTGTACGATGAACGCTGAACGTTGTACGGTGTCTGGTCAAGTAACCACAAGACACAAGAGCAAGATTTCTAAAGTAAGAATATGTACTTAGAAGGAGGAAGAAGAAGAGGAAAAAAAGTAGGAACATAGAAAAACCACGCAGTCTATCAAATAGCAAGCTGTATCCATTCCAGTCTCGAGTCTCGACTTTCGACTTTTGACTCTTGAATCTTCAGTATTGAGCATTGAGAATTGAGAATTGAGAATTGAGTATTGAGCAAGAGAGTCAATATAAATTGGACTGGCGGTAGCTGTTTACTGTTTACTATTTATTCCGTAGGTTTAGTTTCTGGTTGGTTGGTGTGAGAAATAATTCGTACATAAAAATTCATACGTAGAAATGGATTGTAAATATTGTAAAGGATTGTACATTGTACAGAATGCAGCATGTTGAATGTAGAGTGTAGAGTGTAGAATGTAGAGTGTAGAATAGAGAGGAATAATAACAGATTGTATTTTATTATTCAGCAGCAGAAGCTGAACAGAACAGAGCTGAGCTGAGCTGAAACAGAAGCAGTAGCAGTAGTGACGAGCCTTTTAGACAAAAACAAAAAACAGACAGAGCAGGTTCATGTTTGATGTCTAATGCCTGAACATTGGACGTATATGCACAATGCACACTTTATACTGTAGTACACTTTACTGTGTACAGACATTCGAGCTTTTGATTACGTGATTGAGCAATCAAGGTTTGCAACTCGCATAATAAAAGTAAAAATATTATTTGATGACTTTTAGTATGTACCATGGATTTTTATTTTGAGAAACAAGAACAAAGAGAATGTAATATAGTTTTTGTTTCAGCATTTATCATTCATTTGTGCATAGTTCAATTTTCAATTGAGCTAAACGCCAAACACTAAAAGTGGTAAAAAATGAAAAGTAGAGACCAGACTTGAGACAAAAAAGAAACCATGTACAATGCTCACTCCACACTCCACACTCTATGTTTTGTCTGTGGAGGATAGAATTGCATTTTGCTCCTCTGAATTGTCAAGTCCTTCAAGTTTGAATGTAAGATGATAATATATGATGATGATGCTTATTATTATTATTATAAGTCTATAATGTTGCCCTTGTGAGTGATACAGAGAGAGCGCGCAGACAGACTAACTAGTTTTTCAAGTCAAATCATTAGGGCATAAACTTTGCATACCTCATAGCTCAAAACATCAACTCACCATCCATGTACAATGTACATTGTACATGCGTGTGAATTATTATTACAATGCAATTTTATATCTCCATACTCAATACTTCGTACTCCATACACGTTTATTTATATTTAACAACAACAGTCGAAACTAGAAGCAGGAGGAGTATCGAGCATTGAGCATTGAATGTCGAGACAATCTCAAAAAGTACATGTAAACTTGCAGACAAGCGCAAAGTTCCACAGTACAAGACGATTAGGTACTTTGTTTTGTTTTTTGCTACAGTCTAATATCAAATACAAAGAATCAATCTGTAAATGTACTGATGATGATGATGATAGTGATTGCTGTAACACTTTTTGTACACACAAAACACAAACAAAAGTTGTTGTTATTACTGTTGATGTTTCAGTCCTTTCAGATTATGAATACCAAATATCAAATACAAATGTTGACAGCGGTTTATCCATATACCTAATAAAATGTACATTTATTTACATAAAATATTAGACGGCAATCTAATCTTCCAAAGGTCTAGATTTCAGATTGTGGATCGATTCTCAATGTTGAATTAGTCTCAATTCATTCCTTTTCCTTTGCTTTTCTTTTCTTTACTTTGTCTTGGTATTGTACTTGGTACTGGACTTATTTTTGATTAAAGTATAATGCATAATAAAAATTTGCCTTACTTTATTCTTTACTACCGGCAACGAGTTAAAACTAAAAAGACTGCAGTTTTGAATTTCGAATTAAAGTTTTTTTTCTCTCTGTGCCAATTGGAAACAAATGAAAGACTCCATTGTGAAATCGGTGATTCGGTGACTGGACTTTGAGCTGTCTAAATGTAATGCGTAGTGTTTAATGTAATTTTATGTCGTAGCTGATTGAATATTGACAAAGTGAGTGAGTAAACGCTTAGCCATGTTTAATGTTGACAATAAGTCAATAAGTCAATAAGTCAATATTCAAGACAGTGTATCCAAAGGACTATGAGAAGAATAAATAGACAAGTAAGTTTGTAAATCAACTATTTGTTTTACCGAGAAGCAGCCGTTTTTAATAGGAGTTTAAAAGAGCAACATTCAACCGTTTAACTGATTAATAGTGATTTTCATCTTCATTTTCCAAATGTCTATTACAAATTACAAATTATTAATCAACATGAAAACTAACGAGCTCAAATTGACGTTCCATCTTTAAAAAGATTGGAGTTCGGAGCCCAAGATTTCATGTTTTTGGCGTTTTTACTCGCTGTTCTTTGATTTAAATTTGAATAATTGATGCGGGTATAGGCTTTTTCCACGTAGTTGTCTTAAAATGACTGTTATTGTACCTTTTCCGAGAATTCGGCTCTCGTTATTTTAATAATATCACCAAAATCTCACTTCGCCCCAACCCAAAAATTCAAACGAGTAAACCCATTTTCCATCTTTTTCCACTATTATGCCGCTAAATCATCCCAGAAGATTACAAAGTAGCAGAATGAAACTCGAGAGAAGACAGAGCATTGTAATTTAATGAACTTCGGGTAGAACCGACATTGATATCCTTATCGTTCTCGATATTGATATTGATAGAGATGAAAGGTGGAAGACGAAAGTTGTGCTACAGGAAGGAAAAGGTAAGTAAAGGAAAACTGTACTTTTATCATTTCCATTTACTTTTCCTTTTTTCTCCTAGAGTATCAATTCCCTGAATTTCTTTTTCTCTGTCTTTCAACCCAAAACCGAAACAGAAACCGAAGCCCATAGAGACAGAGTGAGAGAGCGAGAGAACGGGAGAGAGAGAATACACAAAGACATCAATTCAATTCAACCCGAAAGCCGACGCCAACGTCGAGGCTTTCAGATGAAACTGAACCCAAGACGGAACTGTGTAAGCTCTCAGTGAATCCAAAACCAAAACCGAAACCGAATCCAAACCCGAAGCCGTTCTCTCTACGTCACTCACTCTCCCACTCGCTCACTCCAGGAACAGGAACAGTATAAAGATTCAAGACATATCTACAAATAAAACATAAAGGATAGAGGACTTGATATAAATTCCATTCCAGTGATGTCAGTGTCAGGTCAACGACTACTCCCTTCTAAAGAATCTAGAATCTAGAATCTAGAATCTAAATCCATGGTCACATGTTCCTGTTTTTTCGTGACCAAATTGTGAACAGAATTCCTCATCTTTATTTTCATTCTGTTTTGAGTCCAGAGTCCAGAGCGATGTAGAATGTAAGATGAATTGGATTTACAGCCTACACGTTGGTATATTATGTGTTTGGTGTTTGTGATGTCTTTATATTAGAATTTAGAATAGTTTGTATTTTGTAGTTTGTACAAATATGAGAAGAAGCTTGTGTTGTGTTGTAGGAGAAGAAAAGGGACGACATGAAGAACATCCCACAACTTTGGAGAAAAGGGAGATCGCTACACGTCCATATGTAATTTGTGTTTGGTGTTTGGTGTGTTGAGTGTAGAATGTAGAATGTAGAATGTAGAATGTAGAATTTGGGAGACAGTAGACACATAAAAGTATCCACAGCCTTGTAGCTTGTAGCTTGTAGTTTGTGGAGAATTGTGTGTGCGTGGGTTTAGAACAACTCGATGCGTGAAATATCTTTTGTGGTTTTCCTTCAGTGCTTTACATTGTGGATTGTGTATTGAAAATTGTGACTCTGTTTTGCTGTGTCTGCTCCTTTCTTTCTGCTCCTCGTTCATAGTTCGTAGTTTGTACTTCGGAGTTGGTAGTATCCAGTTCTAGTGCTGCTTCAGCCTTTTGCCTTATTCTTCATCCTTTATCTATTCTCTATTCTATATTCTATATTCTACACCATACATCGTACATAATTCTCTGACTGTATGAAATTTCTCTGTGCTCCTTGATTCTCTCTTTCACATTTCTCTCTTGTCTCTTGTCTATAGATATATACCTCCATAATATATTCTCACCACTTTGCACATCGCTCTCTCTCTCTGCTTCTCTGGTTGAATCTCTTAGAATGTTCTTCTTGTTCTTGTTCTCGTCTGCTCAACTATCTTATTTTCCATGTATTTCTCCTTCCAATTCCAAAGTTCCAGCTGACGGTTGACGATCCATTTTCATTTCCACGCTTGCACGCTTCCGAGTTTTGAGTCAAGTCAAGTTGAGTCGAGTCGAGTCTAACTCCCAGCTTTGTCTTCTGTTTTTCCATCTTGTACTAAACGCTAATATACACTAATGTACACTGTACTCTCTCCAACATCTTCATCGCTTTCAACTAGTTCTACTTCTAGTAGTTTCTCACAACTCGCAAGTCACAATTCACAAGTCACAACAGTTGTAACTTTCAAAATTCAAAACAAAACTCTTATTTTGTCTCTAAAACTGCTTGAAAAGCTCACATTCAAACCTCTTTTTCTTCACACACAAAATTTTCATCCCAATAAAAAACCATGTGGTTCTTTTTCTTTTCGTTTCGTTTGTTTCAAATAGGTACTTTTTATTCAGGATTCTGAATTCAAATACCTTTTCACCATTTTTAGCCGTCTGTGTTTAAAACAAAGAATTTTATGGATGAATTTGGAAAGATTTTCACAACTTTTTCACCACAAAAAGCTGAAAATGTGGACGGAATGAAAACATATCTCCTTTTATGAAAGCGTTTGATTTATTTGACAACACCTGTCTTTGAGCTGTGAAAAATTGACAAGTCTCACAAAGTTACGAATCAAGAATGCATCCAAATGAAACTTTGAAAAACATGTTCAGATTTCTAATACGAACTGGAGAAAAATAACCATTTTTTATTCCATTTCCAATGACTAGTTTGACTTTTGAGTTTTGTGTTTTGCGTTTTGAGAAGGTAAAATGAGCGGTGGATCAAGAAAACGAGGAATAGGAAAGTAAAAAGAATTTCAGACAAAAATGTGAGAGTGGATATGCATGAAAAATGGAAACAGTTGTTGGTCGAAATAAAATGTGAATTCTAAATTCAAAAGATTCAAAAGATTTAAGATTAAAGATTGGAGATGGATCAAGTGATTCTCCAGTCTCCAGAAATGAGAGAGAGAAACAGAGAAAATGTGTGTGTATGAGATAGGGAGAAGAAGAGGAAGAAATAGAAAATGGAAATGGAAATAGAAATAGAACTGAAAAACAAAAAGTAAACAGAAAGAATGATAATGAGAGGAACATGTGTATAGACATTTATCCAGCATCTTTTTCTTCTCAGCAAAAGGATCAAATCAGCCAAACATTTTCAAATTTAGTAGTCGCACTTGCTCAAGAATCCGAATAAAAAATGTCGTAAAACTGAATATGCATTTCTCTGTGTCTCTTGAGTTTTGTGTCTTGTGTCTTGTGTCTTCTGACTTTTTTCGTCTACCTCTTTCGACATTCATAAGAATTTCGAATGCATACATATACATACATACACTGCGATCCGGGAGAGAATGAGCAAGCGACGAAAAACAAGGAAAAAAGAACTTAACAGAATCTTTCTCGACTTGAGTTGTTCCATCAGTTTCTTATATCTTTCACAGCTAATAGGCGTCATTCTCTCTTTCTTGTCATTTTTTTCACATGTATTTACTGGATGCATATAAAAAACTACTAAATTCAACATGTCACTTTTTCTGCACCAGTTTGAAACCGTGATTAAAAAACTGTAGAAAAACAGAGGCGTAGCTCGAAACTCGAATCTGGTAGCTGGAGACTAGAAACTAGAAACTAGAGAGTGGAAACTGAAGACTGAAGACTGAATACTTGAGGCTGGAGGCTTCATCTTTCAAAGTTTCTAATGTCAACCTGTCATTTTCTTCATTTGCATGAAATGTGCAAGGTTTAGAATCCGTCAACATTACAGCAGATTCCAGCTTAAAATTGATTTATTTTTTCCACAAAGAATTTTACAAGTGTATCCTCAATTCTGAATTCTATAGAGTGGAGAAGTGTGAAATACGTGACTGAATTCACTTTTGATTTGCTTCCTTGAAGGCGTCTACAATCTACAGTCTACAGTCTACACTGTGTATTGTGTATTGTGTATCCTACATGCATAAAAGATACAAGATAACAGGGAATTTTGTAGTGGAGATGTACACGAAATGAAGATAGAAGATAGTGGGCATTTATTAGATCATCCTCTGGATTGGATTTTCCATCATCTCTATCCACAATCCATGAAATAGCCAATGTGATAGATAGTGTAATAAGGTAAATGGTGAATGGTGAACGATCATCGAAACGAGAAGAGAGTCGTAAACAAGGAAAAACGTGAATATATCTGTGTGTTTTACATTGTATTTTTGAGTCATGTGTGAGTGGATGTGGATATTATTCTGAGACTTTGTGTATTGTGTATTGAGTAGTGTCTAGAGTCTAGAGTGTGGTGTGTAGTCAGGACTTTTTCTTGTCCATCAGTCACGATTCCCGATCCCGATTTCATGATGATCACGAGAGAAGCAAAAAGAGAATAAAAGAGAAACGCGAGGGATTGAGAGTTGATAGTTGAGAGAAGAGCCCATGAGCAAATAAATCCAATTCTGAGATGAGTTGT
Organism: Sminthurinus aureus; assembly: GCA_034698265.1. Taxonomy (NCBI): domain Eukaryota; kingdom Metazoa; phylum Arthropoda; class Collembola; order Symphypleona; family Katiannidae; genus Sminthurinus; species Sminthurinus aureus. Next base: position 7,101 of record JAQGBH010004389.1, on the reverse strand, counting down.
CCCTTGTCGTTCTTCACTCCTCATCTTGCCTCCCCCACATCCCACATACAACTTACAACACACAACCAAACCGACAACGACAACGACACTTTAGACATATCAAACACATCCAAACTTTATTCTCTCTCTCGCTCTTTCTTTCTTTCCTGCCGCCGCCTCATCTCCGTTTTGTGTCTTGTACAAAAGTTTTCCCTCAATACTCTATACTGAATTTATTTTAACAATCTCTTTCCTCGTTCCAAGTTCCAAGCACCAGATTTGTTAGTGTTTATTGACGAGTTTTACTCCTTTTGGTCAAGTTCTTTATCTGATTTGATTTGGAAAGGTAACGGTGTGCTACTCAAGAAACTGATTGATTCGTACTAGTACAAATCAAAATTTGAATTCCACATGCTCAAAACCTTCAAACTTCAAAACTCAAAACTCAAAATCCTGCTCAAGTTTAACGACAAGAGCAAATGGAAAAAATAGATCCAGCAGATATTTTTAGTATGTGTTCAACAAGGACAAGGAGAAAAGAGGAATTCAAATCATGTTGAGCATTCAAATGGACCATTTCAATTGATGGTACTTGCTACTTGGAAAACAGGATGTGAATCTAGAATGTAGAATGTAAAATCTAGAATGTAGAATCTGTCTAATTCGTTGAAAATTCCCTTCCTCTCTTCCTCCTTTTCTTTCTATCTGTTTCTCTGTTGGCCTGTCTACTTCAAAGGATCAAATCTAATCCTGACGTTTGTTAAACAGAGAACATAGTCATCATACAATCTTTGGATATCTCCAGCTCCCAGTTCCTAGCTCCAACTCTCAACACACAACAAGTATGTATGCATCACTACATGCTTGTTTTCACTCGTCATTATGACAGAAAGTTGGAGTTTGTATACAGTTTGTATAAAGCATACAAACTAAAGCTTTAATTGTTATCAATGATTTGAGGGAGAGACAACGTCACTGTGTCTTTATCCATCCACCGTCATTCTCATTCATATCCATATTTCCATGACTAAAATGTATAGAGTAAAAGTGTGATTTCATTCCAGCAGTGAGTTTTGGATCCCAATCTACCATACAAACTACAATCTACATGTGTAGAGAGAATTATTATTATTACTATTATTCACTCAGTCATTCAAAATCATTCTCTCATTTCTCACTCACTCCCCACCAATTTCATATCCGCATGTACTCCGTTTTCCACTTTCCATCATCAAACTTTCTTCACCCTCCACAAGGACCAGGACAAGGACAGTAGAGACTATTGTCATGACGCAGAGTCACAAGCCTCAAGTAATGATACACAGAACGCAGAAACTATAGAGTGGATACATCAGTGTATTGTACATGGAGTGAGTGAAGGGAATGGAAAAGATTTCCTATAATTAAGAATAATATGGAGACTTTACACAAAATACAGTAAATATGATGACGATGACGATTAAACCCCCTGGAATCTTTCAGTTTCAGAATGCTGAGCGATTGGATCTTGGATACGGATTGCACAACTGTACAAAAATGTTAGGTGTGTACCCTTTTCACAATTTCCTCTTAATCACGTGAAACAAAATCACGAAGCATGGAAAAAATGGAGAAAAGTTGTTTGTTTTTCAGTTTTTAGGTTCAATACACAAGTTTGTGGTTTCCTTTGTAATATTCCAATTTCTAATTTCCAATGGAATAGATGAATAGATGGTGAAAATGAGAAGACTACGATAAAGGATAAAGGATAAAAGATGTTGAACAGTGAATACTAAACACTGAAAATATTTTCTCCTCATTATCTTTTTTATTCCTTTAATAAAGTTTGAAGGAATGAAATAAAAGGGAAATGAATACCAGTATTTTTGTGTATAGTAATAATTCTGTATATTCAATATTGAATCGGTTATTAAATTATGATTCTACTTCTCTTTCATTCCATCTACCATCAACCCGACTTTTTATAGATGGTAGTTTGATTTCCATCAAAAAGAAAGGAACCAAGACTGGACTGGACTGAAACTGAGAAAAGGTGGAAAGGTTGTCCATTTCTATGTCTATGTGCATATATGTATATTAGCTATTAACCTCCACATCGTCGTCGGGAATGATGAACATTTATTTTATTTTAAAAGGGCTTCTCCACCCATCCTCCATAAATCAAAATTAGCCCATTGATTAGGATGATAGTACCACACCACACCACACCACTAGCCACCATCATCATCATCATCATCATTACCATCATCAGCATCAGTATAAGAAGACGAGCAACGAACAAGGAGAAGAAAACGAATGGGATGAAGAAAAAAAACCAGTCAAGTCAAGAAGGCTACTTGCTCTTTGCTCTCTATCATTGCTGTAGCTGGACTTGCTGGAAACCAAAACCAAACGAGGCGAGCTTCATATCTATCCAAAATATCCACATTATTATACACTTGTACTGTGTATAGTGGTATAAGCATAAAAAGTTTGTATAAAAACGTGTGTGTATTGTCCACAGATATCTATAAAAGTTGATGAGGAAACGTAGAGTAAAAGAGCGAGCCCAAAATGTAGAAAAAGAAAACTTACGATTACGATTAGTCCCTCAGCAGTCTAGTTCTATTCGCCAGACCGGTTCTCCTTCTCCTTGTTCTCTCTCTCTCTCTCTCTATTCTCTATCCTCTATTCATCTCATCTGCTGACCGACACCAAAATTTCCAAATCTCAATTACGAACCAACAGATTCACTCACATACCAAACCAATCCAAACCAAACCATACGTAACATACTTTGAAGCAACTATCCCAATTCAAATTCAAATCCAAAATCAAATCTATAAAGCTATGAGAAAAAGAAGAGAACCAGAGTCAGACTCAAAGTCAGAGACAGAAACAGAGACACACAGAGAGAAACTTATCACAAGGATGAAAAAGATTCATCTTCTCTCCTTTTTTCCTCTCTCTCTCCTTCTTCAAATATATCAATGTTGAATTGTATGTATGTACGTTTGTAAAATGTAAAACGTGATATTATGCATGCATGTTGAATGTTGAATGTTGGATATTGGATATTGGATGTTGGATATTGGATTGGATATAGAGGCGTGTAATCTATTAGACGTGGTTTTCTATTATAGACCCATATAAAGAAGAAAGATTGAACAAGATGAAAATGATGCTGAAGGAGAGGAAAAAGATGATGATCAAGACCCCTGAGCGAACTTTAGGAACGAGATATGATAAGAAGTTTATATTCAAGATTCCAACTACAAACTACACACAACGCACACGGGACCATCTCTCATGCATATTTACAAATGCTCATCATCTTCCCTATTGGAATCTGTGTACAGTGTACAGTGCATATCGTAGTTAAAAGGAGACAAGAAAGTTTCTTGTGTCTATTTTGTATTTTGTAACTACTGAACATTGAACATGTCTGCCTTGCGACGTTTTCCTGCCACTATTTTGGATTTTGGATGAAGAAAAATTAAAAAAAAGTTTGGATTTCCGATTTATTCAAATGGCTCAAAATTCAAAACTCAAATCTCAAAACATGATGGAGATGGAGACAAAAAACAGTACACAATGTCTCACCACATTACATTGTATGTATTTTTCCTTCCTCATCCTTGTGTTTATTTAGAAAAAGAGAGAAGGAAAAGAGGAGGAAAATTTATGCATGTACGTCTTCATTCCTCATTCTCCAGACGGAGCAGAGCAAAGTTCGTAGCTAGAGAGATTAGATTGTATGTTGTATAGTGTGTAGAGTTGAGAGTCAAGAGGTGAGTCAATTTAGTACATATTAGAGTAATACGCAATCTTTCTTCATTCTTGGTTCTTGATTTCTTAAATGAATGATGGTCAATTTCATGAATCTAATTTGATCTTTCTGTGCTCTCCAACTTGATCAGTGATCAGTGATCATGCCGTCGTCTCCTGATTCCTGATGTTGAGCTGATGTAATAAATAAATGTAAATATGACTTCTGTTTTACCCTTTCCTCATCCATACGTTATTTCGACGTAATTTATTGACCATTACATTACTGAATCTGATTTCTTCCACTCCAAACTCCAAATAGACTGCATATTTGATATTTATTTGATTTGGTCGTCTCTAATCTTGAACAGTTTGGAGGTTTTAACTACAGAGTATACGGCCTACCGTGCGTAAAGAATGTAAGTAGAAGTGAAAAAAAAGTTTCATGATGTTTCTAAACAAGGTACTTTCGCAATTCGTAACTGACATGACCTAATCGAAATCAAAATGGGAATCAAAACGTCTACCATTTAACCTGTAATCTATTTCTTTTCTCCTTTTCTCAAGAAGCATTCAAATATTTCACACATTTTTATTCCGAATTCAATCAAAATATAAGAATATAAAAATAGAAGAAAAGGAGGAATGCTCAATAATTTTTTGACCTTAATTACTGTTATTTGGCTTTTGACTTTTGTTTTTTGTTTTGGTGAGGAATGATTTGATAAGAGATTAAATGAAGGCAGGGATAAGAGGAGCCCTACACCCTACACCTTATATCTTACAGCATGCGCCCTACGCCCTTATTTGTCCGATTTAATGGGGAATTTTTATGTTGATGAGTGAGAATGAAGGACAAAGGTTAGGAAGGTTGAGTATTATAGACAGGAAAACAGAAGAGAACAGAAAAGTAGTCATTAGCTTTTCTCCAAAAGTTCATTAGACATGCAGAAGGGTTAATGGAGATGGAAATGAAAATGGGATTTGGAATGAGAGTTTAGACTTGAAATTTGAATAAAAAGTTACATTATCTGTAATCTGTAGTTTGGAGTTTGGAAAGATTGGTTGAAAGTTGAAGAAAAGGTCAAAAAGTCTCAAATGAAATGTGAAATGGGTAATTTGTAATTTGGTCATTTTTTACTCAACAACTCACAGATTTCTCCTTCTTTGTCCTTGTCGTTTTCCCTCAAGACTCTAGACTTTGGAGTCATTTTCCCGGTGTAAAATGTAACTTTGAATTCTTTTTCTTTCTCCGTACAAGTCATCAACTTGAATGAAAATACAACTCATTGGAGAATTTTTGTAGTTTATTTGATTTGTTATTCTCCATTCTCCAGAAAACAGAAAACTGAACAGAAGTCCCCCATTTTCAGGCTAAATGAAGACAGTCCCGAAATTGGGAAATTGAGACAAGTAAGAAACAACAAGCATGTCATGTCGGACTCATCCATAAATGGTTTAATGGGATGATTTTCAGTGTACACAGTAAATTTTACTAAAGATGGACCAGAAATTGGTTTTCTGTCAGGTGCTTACATATCTTGTCTTGTTGATTGTTGATGGGTTTTCTAGTTTTATGGTGTTTCAACTTGATAAAAGCCACAGTGCGCCACATTTCACATTTACACATCCGAAAACGAAAACGAGGAGACTTGAAGCCTACAATCTACAACCTACAACTAATGAAAAAAAGGCTGTGAAGGAAAGAGTAACAAAGGGTCTTCATTAGATGCGAGCAGATAGAGATAGACGATAGACGGCGAAACAACAACAGGAAATGAACAGTTTTTGTCAAACACACACCACATACAGAAACACACATGTACATTTTATACTTGGTACATTTCACTCTATTCTTCACTTGATCAAGTACCAACTGCCAACTGCTTTCATATTCCATTTCTGTCATGACTGGCTAAGTCAAATAAATGCATATTTTTACTACTATCATTATTCTTTTTTCTTGTCTCTTGTCCGTGGCTATGTCCACGTACAAGCAATGAACAAAGAAAATGAGTTGGATGAGCTGCATTTTACTATTCACCACAATTACTAGTTGCTATTTATGAGCTTTTCTACTCACTAACAAGTAAGAACTAACAACTATCTCTACTTGCGTTATGCAGCTCCACGTTCCACGTTCCAGGTTTAATCAAAGCTCAAAGCTCAAAACTCAAAACTCAAAGCTATCTTTAAAATCTTTGAGAAAACTCTCATGTACTTGAGAACTGTAGACTGTAGACTGTAGAAAGATTCTACTTTGTCCATTGTCCATTGTCCATGCACAAAACACTATAGATACTTTTTATCCTTCCACAATCTTTATTACACGCTCCACATTGCGCAATCCACATTCATTTCATAGGAAAGAAAGAGCAGGTAGAAAAAGTCTATAAAGTTCAACGCCATAGAGAAAAGAGAAGTTGCTTTTCATCCAGGTTTAATTTTAACTCAAGGATTTAAACTTCCCAAACCAGTCAAGTAGCAATCTTGTTTTGAAGCTTCGAAGCTTTGAAACTTTGAAGCATTCAAAATTCAAATACAATGAGACATGAAGAGAAAAGGAGATATTGAAAAACTTGGAAAGTCTATAGTCTCTTTTAATTACATAGTTTTTTTCTGAAATTGAGCTCCGAATCCAAACTCTTGGAATGATTCTGAGTCATAGTCAGCCAACAATAAGAAACGGGAAACAATAGACAAAAGTAGGGAAGTAGAAAAGGGGAAACTCTCAGCGCGCAGCTATCCGCTATCAAAGGGAGATTGGAAGAAGGGAAAAACAACATTATCTCGTGCTTCGTACATACATACAAAAATACACATGTACCATGAACAGTGTACATAATATGATAAATAATATATATTATATACGGTCGGACGTAGGACGTAGGCTAAATAAAGTGAAGCCATTTCACATTTTCTACGGTCTTTATCGACGGATGGAAGGTGAGAACTGAAAACTCAAAACTCTCCCGGTTTCCTTTTTTGCTGTGCTTTTTTTGGCCCTTTATATTTTCTCCACATCAAACTATCAAAATATCAAAACCATAGCAAAGGATAGATAGGAAAATTTATAATATCGTGTGATATCATATCGATGGAGTACAGGGAGCCTTGTACCTTGTGCCTTGCACATAAATGCACACATGTACAATATACATAGAATTTACCGGTACGATGGAAATAATCCCAAGATATATAGAAAAATAGAGTGTACAAGAATAATAATAATGCTAGACATTATTACACACCCTTAGTCAGTCAACCATTCAAGAAAATTATAGAGACGGAGAGAAGGTTAAAAAATCTAAATCGTGGCAAAGCACGATTTTAAATCTCGCTTTATGAATTCTTCATCGCGAGAGGGTAGTGCAG
>JAQGBH010004388.1:0-16959 GCA_034698265.1 Sminthurinus aureus | reverse complement strand
TGTTAATATGTAAGTAAGTACACAGTTCACAAAGTTCACCACTAGATGCTGTAAATACGAAATAGGCTCATTGAATGAATGAGCGAATGATTTGTACAACAAAGTTGGGTATAAATTGTATGAGTTATGACTTGTGAGATTATAGTATTGAATATTGAATAATGAGTATGTATTTTATTGCATTCACATTCTTATTATTACTTGTAAATACTAAATACTTAATAATCACAAAAATTCATTACAAATAATTATTACAAATATATAGATAAAAAACTACACTGCACACTATTTTACATTTTAGAATTTAGAGTCCAGTAGTTTTATAGTACTTTAGCAGTGTAGTTAAAAGTAAAAATTTTAAATTATTATTGATTTTAAATTTAAAATCAACCAGCCAGTAGTAGAATCAATAATAATAATTATCATTCGAGAAGTAGTGTAACTAGTCATTTGGAATGCTGTGTATAAAAAATATGACGGCACAGAAAGTAGTAATGAATTTTTGAAACCATTTTTCAATTTATTGCAACTTGTCAGAATGCAAAGGAAACAAATTGCATTACCCCAGTGTTATAATTTATAATTCTACTGAGTTTTATTTTGTGAATGAATTTTTCTTCCTAGCATTTCAAAATTCAAAAGATCTGATTGTTATTTAATTATTAATAAACCTGAATTGAAACAGAGTTATTGAACTATTTATCCCTAATTACTACTTCTGTGAATTGTAAACTGTATATATAAATTGTACATACATACGTCTCTTTACTCTTTTTGACTGTAATTTTAGTCATTAGTATGAAATTTACGTACACTAGATACTAGATGAAATTACGCTTGTTGAGTTGTTTGCAAATGTTTCTTTGATTTATAGCTGCAGTCCGCAATCTCCCACAGTTCGGAACATAAGCCACCACCAACACCTTCATCAGTCTCTGCATTATCTCTACCGCAATGTCATGATTCAGTAAGAGGGGATTTTTATTTCTTCCAGATGCTTAAACAAACAAACAAAAATTGACTTAAAAAAGACAACAGATTGTCTTGAAATTTCCAAAATATCTCGTTGTTTCACATTGTTGTTGTCTGTTGTAAATTGTAAATATTTAATATAAGACTTAAATTTCCACACGGCTTTCCTCTTCTCACTTTATTCAATATTCTGTATTCACAATTTTAATTTTGGATATGAGTGTGAACGAAACACCATCACTTTTCATTTTAATTTTTCAACTATAATTTACCATGTACATAAAATATGGCGTAATACCTAAAATAGTACACGGAAAAAATGATTTGGTACTTTTGTTTTGTATTTTGTGTGTTTGTGAGGATGTAAAAAAGAAAGTTGGAATGATGGTAAAGTGAAGCAAGTAAAAAATTTGGAAGCTGGAAAAAAAGAAATGGTCTTGGAAAATTTGTTTGCTGGAAACTGGAAACAGTGTATACATGTGTAAATGGTGATGGAATCTAATATTTTGTTTTTGACTTGCTTAGGATGGTGAACCAGATGAGCTTTTGGCAGCAGTTACAAGTAAAAGAATCGGTGTGGAGGAAGAGGAAGAAGATGAAGAGGACGATGAAATTATGGCTGTTGAGACTAGAAATGATCATTTGGATTTGGAAGACTTAGAAGACTTGGAAATGCTAATTGACACTCGGTATCACTTGTGTTATTTTTGAATACTGAATACTACTTGTATATTTTATCATGTTTGATTGATTTATTTATTGGTATGTTTTGAACTTTGAACAGATATGAAGGAGAAATTCTTCCAACCGTCGAAGCAGCAATAATGGCCAAATGGAATAAAATCATGGGACCGGATTGTGACATTTGCGTGTCTCAACTGAGTAAAGCTAAAGATGGAGGTGGACTTGGGATTAGCCTGGAAGGAACTGTCGACGTTGAAGATGGACGAGAAGTTAGACCACATCATTACATTCGATCCATCTTAGCTGATGGACCTGTTGGTCGAGCTGGTCGTCTACAGTCTGGTGATGAGTTGTTGGAGGTAATTCAAAAGTCAAAAACTCTTATTTTAATTTTTAATTACTTATGATGCCTAAAAACTAAAAAGGCTATAATAATTACAATTTGTCTTGTTTTCGATTAGGTGAATGGACGACGTTTGTTGGGACTTAATCATGTCGAAGTTGTTGGCATCCTCAAGGACTTGCCACAATATGCCAGTATGTAGTAATAATAATTTTTAATGAATAATACGTGCACTTTTTTTATTTGTACTTTACATTTAGTACGTTTACTTTAACCAAGAACTAAGCATTGCTCTTGTATTTTTTAAAGGAATTGTATGTGCCCGGAGACCCAATCAAGCTCTTCCATCCCGACCCATTGACACGTCACAAGATCGAAGTGGTTTTGCTACCCGCGTAAGTCCATTTCACATTTCACATCATATCACAAAAAACATACACTCAACAAATAATTTTTTGACATCAGAGAGAAATGATGGATATTCCTTCCTTTTCCTTCTTTCTTTCTTTTTTTCTTTCTGAACAAATTCTCCATTTTATTCTTTTCATTCTTTTAGCTTCTGTCTTGTTTTTTTACTACACATTTTTCATATCCAAAATTCCTTATGGACTTTTGAGCATGTTATAGATACATTTTGTTTTATGAGGAGGTCGTTACTGTTTTTTACACCAACTTGTTTTCCGTCTTTGGTGTTTGGTCGTAGTCATCGTCATCATGATCATGTATCTTGTCGTCTTGTGTTTTGTGTTGTGTAAAAGATAGATTAGAAATGAGTTTTTATTCTTGTTTTTGAGTTACCGTTTCTCCTAAATATTCTCAAAGTAACTAGTAAAACATAGAGAGCAGAGAGCAGAGTGTTTTGGACATAAAAAAGAACATTTTGTTTTTTTCCTTTGCTCTGAGCTGTTAGTAAAAAAATAAAAAATTTAACGACTGTTGTTGACTTATTTCATATGATGGTTTAAAACACGAAACACTAGAAAACTGTACTACACGTGAAATACATGAAACTTATGAAAGTGAAAGAATTTATCCACAGGGTGTTTCAAAATTAACAATATTTCTTTCAGCCACAAAGCTACAGGAAAAAAAGTTTCCTAAAGGCTTCCTTTTATATCTTTTTGCATTTTGAAACACCCTGTTTTTATTTATTTACTTTTCAGAGTGTAGGTTGAGTTTTGAGTTGTAGGTTGTAGGCAGCTTGTGTGTTGCGTATTTTGTATTGTGTACCATACCATGTACAAAATTTCAATATGATGAAATGAAATTTGATAACAAATGTACATTTTAGTTTTGTTTTATTTTCAACCAACCAAAGTCTGTCATCTGCGATCTTTACATTATACATTATACATGTTGAAAGTATGCACATGTCGTTTTATGTATTTTCATACACAATACACATGATACACATCATTATTACTATTACTATTATTATGTTTTGTATGGTCGTGATTGGTGAGTAGAAAAGAAAGAAAATAGAATCTTATTGCATGTATCAAAAAATGTGTAACCATACCTCTACTTTGTCTACTTAGTACTTGAACAATTGAGTTTGTAGTTTTTAGTTTGTTATCAACATGTCGACACAAAACCGGAGTATATTGACTTTCATTTTGGTTTCTCTTCCCCATTCTTTCGTATTTTTTCATTTTATCAAAGTCCAGTATTTTCCTTCATTTCATTTCATTGTGCTCTTGATCTTTTTGTGTACTTGTGTATATTATGTAACTAACTGAGTTATTATTATTATATTTGATATTTGCAGAGCATTTTGGGTGGAAGTTTGCAGAATTTGTTCCAGGGTTCAGATCGTTTAGTCAAGGCGAAATCCGATGGCTCGCTTACTTCAACTGGCACGGGTACGACGGTTCCCGAGTCAAGTCTTTCAAAATTAAAAAGCCGTTCTTTGGAACCTCTCACTGGGCTGGCTATGTGGTCCTCTGAACCCACACGTAAATAGATAACTAAATAAATAAAATATAACATCTTTTTGTACTTTGTACATGGACAGAATAAGAAAAAAAAGTGATAATAATAATAATTGTTTGATTTATTTTGGTGTAGTTATCGAATTACCGAAAGGAGATAGAGGACTTGGATTTTCAATTTTAGACTATCAAGATCCATTAAATCCATCTGAAACGGTGATTGTGATTAGATCACTTGTTCCAGGTGGGGTCGCCCAACAAGATGGTCGCCTAATACCTGGTGATAGGCTACTCGCCGTTAATGACACCAATTTAGAAAATGCCAGCTTGGACCATGCTGTACAAGCTCTAAAAGGTGCCCCCCGTGGCGTCGTCCGTATTGCAGTTGCCAAACCCCTACCACTACCCGATACCACTACCTTGTCGTCTGTTCACAGTGAAGACGTAATGTCACACAGTTTTTACCATAATATTTAATAGTTTTTTTAAGATTAAACATAGCAAGTGTAAATCGTATTATGAAACGCAATGAGTAGTGATTGTAATAATATAAAAATGTTTTGTATTTTTTAGGACACATTATTACCTCCGCCCTTGCCGATTAGCCCACCACCGGAGGAAGGAATTTTACCCATTGAATCGGTTGATCGACGCTTAATATCCCCTGACCTTCTAATTCAACAAATGGAACCCATCAGCAGCCCTAACCAAGTAAAAATATTACATATTTTTGGCGTGCCATCCTCTTTTGCAGATGATGAAGAGGCCTGATATTTCTATTATTTTGATTATTATTTCATACATTCTTTTATCAAGAATCAAGATGAAATATGCTGTATACCGTATACTGTATTTTTACCATGTATTACATATTATTGTATAATATGTATGTGATTCAAATTATGATGATTAGTATTATAATCACGTCTGTACAGTAGAGTTGTAGACGAGTGAAGCATGTCAAATTTTTATCATTATTATTGTTATTATAGTATCTGGAGTTTCTTAGGCTATATAATATTATTATAGATGATAGAGTTTAGTTGTTTTTAGCCATTTCAAAAAATTTTGCTTGTAAAAATCTTCTTTTCTATAGTTAACTAGTTAGTTGAGCTCCAGCCAAATTTTCCCCATGTATTGTCTCTCTATAAGTCTCTACAACTAATTTTTTTTTGCCATATAGTTTAAATAGTCCGTGTCATTTTTTTTGTTTAGTCACAGTACATAGTTATTCGTCATCGTTTGATTCAATTTTTTAGTCGATCAACGGTCATATTATGTAATTATTTTATGTTGTATACATGGTGTTTTTTTTTGGGTATTTTTCTATTGTATTGCTCTAGTCTCTTTACTGTTGATTTTCAGTCGTCGAGCGTTACAAAGCTTTATATGTGACAGTATTATCGTGGCAAATCTAGTTCCATAGTACAGTAGAATATTTTTGTTTGAAAAAGTATCCAGTATTTACTTATATTTAGAATTTGTATCAAGTTTTAAAATGCCAAAAGTATTGTCATTTATCTTTCAGTATGTCAAATATCAAGCCAAAGATAACTTGTTAATTATTTATTGGGAATAGTTCTTAAAATGTTATATTGGTGAAGGTGTTTTAATTTCTGGTTTTGCATGTTTTCAGTGTATGAATCTTATGTGTAAAGTGTTGTGTTGTCTATTTTCTATGTACTATACGTAGTTCTCGTTTTCCTTTGTTTATTGCATGTTTTGTGTGTCTGTAGTCTTTACATCAATTATTTCTCCTATCCTTTCATTTTTCACCTTTTCTCTTGCTTCGTTGATATTTTCAAGTTCAGTCCCTCTTGCGTAATATTTAATTTATAATATTAAGCATGAAATATATAGTTGTAGGGTGCATGTACCCGATCAAGAGGATCAAGTTCAGATTTTGGATCCCGGATTTCGTAAAGTAAAAACACTTAAAAAAACCTTAGAGCTATTAAATATTTGTATGTAATATCCTCTGTTCTCTGTATTTTCAAGATTACAAAATTCTATCAAAAATTATCATTATTAATACTATCACGCAATCAATTTATCAATTATCAATAAAAGATTAAACTGGAATGTTTATTATATTTTTTTCTGTTTGTTCACTTTACTAGTTTATGATTTGTTTATCTTCTCTTCTTACTTTAACTTAACAAGTAATTTTTATTGCATGCTGCATGCTCCTTTTGACTTGAAACTTGAACTTTTTCTGTATATTCTGAATTTTGAATTCATATGTACGGTTAAAATTTAAGATGCATCTTTTTTTGTTATGTGTTCAACATCTTATATTATTATATTCTTCCTTCTTCTATATTCTATCTTACGTCTGTTTACTGTTTACCTAATAACTATAATAAAGCTGAATTTATTGATTATTGATTCTTCTTGTTCTTGTTGATGTACTAACTACTAATACTCTATAATTTTATCTTTCATTTTTTTTGCATGATCTTCTTCCTCTCTATCATTGTCTTTTGTGATATGTACAAAAATGTAATGCGTGTCTTCTTTATGTCTTTATCTGTACTGAAATTTATATGATGTTTGTTTTATAATCTAGCGAGCTCCAAGTGGATGATAAAATAGAGAATGGGAATGATAAATGAGTAGCTGGATATTATGATTTATGATCAATGTGCATGGTTAATTTGACAGTGTCAATGAGCTGGGTGTGTCACAAGTCGCAGACATGACACAGGTATTTTTAGTACATGGGGAAAATTTGTCAATTCGTCCTGTATTTAGTCAAGAGTCAACATATTATCAATAATTATTATGTCTTTATTTTCAATGGTATTTGTGAATTTTCAAAGTATTATCGTATTATCTTCAACTGTCTCTCTCTCTGTTATATGTTATGTGTGAGTATTGAGTATATTTGTTTTTGCATGTCATACGTCATCATAATACACACATCATTGATTCAATTCGTATATTCGTATAAAAGTCAGGGTCAAACTAAATATATTTATAAATATATCATTTTGACTATTGAATTTCAAATTTCAAAGCATGTACTTCATCTTGATCATATGAAAAGAAAGAATTATGGAAATATGGGAAAGTTACTATCAAAAACAAAACAAAACAAAAAAAACATTGTGATAATAATAATCTAAAGGTGGCTCAAAGTCCTGGTGGCCAAGAGAGACTAGTTGGATTCTTCCGCTCTGCTGAATTAAATACAACAACAACTACTGGCAGTCTAGGATTCTCTTCAATATCCACCTCATCACTGACATCAACCACGACCACCAGTTCCACCGTCATTCCACCACTTCCCTCAGCTCTAGAAAGAACCATAAAATTAAAGAAGGAGGAAGAACAACTGTTGGGAATGAATGTGGATATTGTGGATGATGGAAGGAATGGTCCAATTGTCACTTCAATCAAACATGGCGGTATAATTTCTCAAGATGGACGGATTCGAGTAGGAGACTACATTGTTAGAGTGGATGACGAGTCCCTGAGGAACGCACCAAACGCACAATCCATCCTTCGTCGCCACTCAATGTACAGCAAGGAGATAAGGTAATGTACAATTATCTTAGAATAATACGTAATAATTCGTAATAATTATTATTAATTATAATAATTATGAAGTAGAAGCATAATTAAGAATTGCGTCTAGATTCTAGATTCTAGATTATAGTTCCAAGAATAGAAATATGGCCTTGCCACACATTTTATTATGCGTCTTGTATCTTTTGTTATGTTGGGAAATGGAAAATAAGACACCTCAAAATATTAAGTATTATGTAAGAAATAATTACGAGTTGCGAATATAATTGCGAATAGCCTTGGTTCTTGGTTCTTTTAGTTTAAAGAGAATTGTTAGGAAAATTGGAATAGGTCGAACAATCGATATTCAATATTCCCTTGTCAGCTTATCTTTTGTATTCATGGACATATCTACAGTCTACAATCTACAACGCCTTTCTCTTTAGGATAAAGTGTTTCAATGTTCACTGTATACACAGTACACAGAGACTGCTCTGTTTTTACGTTTTACTTTGGTTTTTTTGGCAATGCCAAATGCCAAGTAGAGGATATGCCATTGAAAAAGAAAAAAGATGACACACAAGACAAGACACGAGAAGGACAAAAATGTGTATGAAGAAAAGTGAACAAAATTTATGTTTAATGTCATAATATAGATTTTGACTTTGACTTTGACTTTGTGTGCAGTTCAAGATTCAAGATACGGGTTACGGGATAGGAATAGAATGTAGAATATAGAATTATGAGGACGATAAAAGCTCTCCCTGCTTCGTTCTCCGTTCATCCATAATCATGTATCATGTGAAACATGTAGAATCTAAAATACATATACGTACTTTCACTATTCACTATATCAAGTAGGGCATATGAATATTGAATATCACGTCATGATATAGATGAGCTAAGTTTTTTTTTTTCGTTTTTTTTTGGATCGTGAATGTCATCTTGAAGACAATATTTTATACTTTTTTTCTACTCCTTCCACTTTTGATGGTAGATGTTGGACTTGAGGTTGCAGACTCCAGAAATCTAGAGCTTGTTCCAAATCTTGACTATTTTATTGAGCATTGAATGTGGAATATGGAGTATTGAATACACGTTATAATACTAGATTGTCGATTGTCTATTGTAGATTGTGGGATGAGACAGGAGACAACATGAATTGGAACAAAAAAATTGAAGGGAGGAGGTTGACGTAGACTTATAATGTATTTGTGTACATCTACATTCTACATAAAGGTTGCAGGTTGCAGATTGTAGAAAGATAGGGAAAAGTGACATGCTGTAGAATGTAGAATGAAAAGTGGAAAAATTGTAGAATAAAAAGCGAACATAACATGTAATATTTTATGAAAAAAGATGACAGAACAGCAGATACCAAATGAGCATACTGAATACTGAAAAAAGTGTACATATGCACTGTTTTCTGTTTTCTATTTTACACTATATTTGACGTTGAGATTTCGGATTTGACTGACGACTCATCATACATCATACATACTACATACATGTTACATATTATGATAAGGAGGCATCATGCTACTCTGTGATGTGTACTATTTGTTTATTTTTGCAGTTTTCGTGCCAAAATACACAATACACAATACAGTATGCACTAGAGACTGGAGTACGGAGTTGGGAGTAACAGATGCATATTTATTTATTACGTATACAAAAAAACGTTGCTGTGTTTCAGTTTAAAATCAATGCGAAATGCGGGACGCGAAACAGAATGCTATTATTCATTATTCATATCTATAATTATTATTACTACAAGTGTAGTGCACAGGCTATGACTATTGGCTATTGGCTATCGTCACGAGTTTCTTGTTTTTTGTTACGTATCGTCAATTCGTCACAAGTCTTCTGTAATCCACATAGTCAGTTTGCAGTACACTCTACAGTACAGTCTAGAGTCTAGAGTCACAGCTTATAATAATAATTATATTATTGGAAATGGCTAAAGTTAGCTCGTTGTAATATATGTTATATAGCCAGACGTGAAAGAGACTTGGACAATGGACATTGTCAATATGCAATAGCCGAATTTTGAAGAGAACGTGAATTACTTGTAATAATAATATAAAATAATATGGGTGTCTAGTGTCTAAGGTCTAGTGCTATGAACTATGAAATGAGCATGATAATATAATAATTATGTACAGCGTCTAGAATCTAAAGGCTAGAAGCTAGAATGTAGCATGCAGTAGTATATGAAAAAAATTGTTGTGTAGCTCAAGACTCAAGGCTCAAGAGAGAAAACTGTAGTGGAAGAGGAGGAGAGAATCAGTGAAATCCTGTTAAGAAGTCATTCGTTCACTTTTTAGGTTTCCTCGTTTTTCTATTTTCTCTGTCTACTGTGTACACTTTACACTATACGTTTACTTTTTACTGCAAAATATACAATAGAGAACAGTGGTTCCCTTTCAGAGTTGCAAGTTGGATGTTGGACGGTTGATGGTTGATGGTTGTAATCATCGTATAATGTGGAATTAGACAGTCTCGTTCTTTCTTTCTTTCTTTCTCTTTTATTCATCTGACTGTTATTACTACATGCTATACGTACTACATGTGACATGAAGATATAGAGTATAAAGTGTAGGAATATGGAGTATGGTCAATGGTAAAGGGTAAATGAAATGGTAATATATGTGGAAAAAAGTATATAAAGAGAAAGATTGAATCAAAGAGCAAACGTAAATGAAGCTGAATGTCGAATAGTCGACTGCCGAATGTCCAATGATAAAATAACTAACAATAAAATAAGGAATTGAAATATTGGAATTCTCGTCCTCCATAAATTTTGTACTTGCTCAATTCTCAATGCTCAATGCTCCAACTACCAAGTTTACTGACTGAGTGACCCTCTTTGATTGCATTGTGTGTTGTGTATGTATAATAATATAGCATAATATGTAGATAGAAAATAGGAAAGCCATGTTTTTTGTTTCCTATACCATGTACCATGCCATGCTCCACACTCTTGTAAACTTCTCAGTTCTCAGCCTTTAGCTTTTTAGACCATAGCTCGTTACTCGTTAGTTTGCTTTGAGATTTACGGAGGAAACAAGAAGCCAAGTTTGCGTGTGTGAGTGTTTCTCTAGTCTCTAGTTTCAATTCTCAAGACTCGAGAATCAAAAAGCAAACAGCAAACAACTTTAGACTTGTGAGTTTCATTTTTCCTCTGAATTTGGTTCTGTGTTTATTTCACATTTCAAGCATCAAGACTCAAAACTAGAGAAAATTCAAAATCTCGCCCTTTTTCTCTGTTTTGGTTCCTTTCTCGTGGCCAATCTAAAAGTCACTAGTCTCTAGACTCGAGTCTCGAGAATCAAGAAGTAAGAAGCTCCAAGCTCCAAGAACCCAGAGAAAAGAGCGAATAGTTTTCTATTCTCCAATTCCATGTATATCAGTACAGTATATCCACTAAAATTACTTGATTCACTCATTTGACTTTCTACTCCATTTAGTTTTCTACAATTATTTCTTTTCTCCATTTCTCTCTGACTTCTGACTTCTCTTCCTTCTTTTTCTCTTTAATGTACAATAATACTGTTTAAAGAGTAGCTTAAGTGCAATAGTTTTCTCATGTACAATAATGTACAATAGAAACTTGGCTCTCATTTTCTTTCAAATTCAATTTCTTTGCCAGTTTGTAGTAGTATCTCGAATCGAGAATCTAGAATCTGTATATCTATTTTGTTTATGTATATTTCATTCTTTTGCTTTTCCTTGCCTCCTTTTTACTCCAGACTCTAGAGTCTTAGAGCTGGCCTAGATTATAGATGTAGATAATATTATGTTCCAATTCCATTCATTGTAGACTGTAGATTGTACATAGATATTTAGCTAAACCGGCACAAAGAAAAAAGAAAGTAAAAAAGAAAGCTCCTACAAGTCGCAAGTCACAATAAGATACACAAAACACAACACAGATAGAAAAAACGATGTATAGATAATAAAAAGCTAGAAGCTAGTCGCTCGACTCAAAGTCAAAGTTTAATATGACGACATGAGACATGACATAAATTCAGTATAAAAGTTTACATTGACGTTGGAAATTGGAAGTTGGAAGGGTGTGGAGTTTGGAGTTTGGATTGGATTCCAATTTCCAATATGTACATTTGTACACACTTTAATATATTATACTGTATTTTGTATACATATTTATTTGGTATTTGGAGTCAAATTAGAATCGATAATCGATACAAAGTGCAAGACAAGCTTGTACATTGCAAATTGTATGATTGTTGATTGTTGACAAAAGAAAAGTTTCTTGTAATTTCTACAGTCTGACTTGTGACTTGTGACTGGCAGCAATAAAAGAAAATGATTTGAAATAATAACAAACTTTTTATTTGTTTGTTTTGTTTTTCCTCCAAGCTCTCAACTTTGAACTAGTTGTAGTAGAACGTAGAATTATTACTATGATTATTATCAATTATCATGTATTGTGTATTATGACTTTTGGATTCTGAATTCTGGATAAACAAGAGCAAAAGTGGTACATTTGAAACGTAAACAAACACGAGCACAATTATCCAAAAAAAGTAGAGAAAGAAAAATATGAAGAGGATTCTTGGTATTTTTATGCATTATTGCTTTTGATCCGGAAGAATTTTTATTCTAGATTCTAGATATTTTTTTACATTTTCCTCTTTCATGTTAATTTAGAGAAAACGTAGGTTTAAGAGCTGTTAACTCGCGGCTCTAAATGAGCTTAATTGAGGGAAAGTAAATAAATTGGCTGAGGATTGAGGATTGAGAATAGATCAAAAATTAAGAATATAATTATCGAGCTAAGTGCTTGGTTGACTGGCTACTGCTAGTGGCTACTTTCTCCAATCTCCAATCCAATCCCTTCACTTTCTTCCTCTTTCTAAATGCGGAGGAAAAGAGGAAATCCCAAATCTGTTACACTTTACACTTGTGTAGGATTTTATGTTCAATGTTCAAAGGCAAGAAAAGAGAAAGAAAATAGAGATACCTTTGTAATGTATTATAATGCACAGTGAAAAGTGTAGTGGAGACAAAATGGATTTATTGATCTTGTGTTTTTTAGCTACATATAAAAAACTATAAACTACAATGTGTGCCATTACTTTGTATTTATGTATGTAAGACGGGAGAGAGATGGAAACAAAAGCAACTAAAATTGAAGAAGAGTAGAACAAAGAAGTGTAAATTAATTGGATTTTTCTTCCATGTATATTCCTCGTATTTGGTATTGTCTCTTGTGCATATTGGAATACATAAAGTATCAAAATACAAAATATATGTGCAGTGTGCAGTATGTAGTGCTAATACACAATACAATACACTACACATAATCCGTATGGATTCTGGATTCTCCAATCTCGAATCCAGAGGAAAAGAGATTCTAGAGAAAGGATTGAAATTCCGTGATTTGAATAGTTCCCATTTTCCATTTTCCATTTCCACTTCCATTTGTACACATATTTCTCAGTTCTCAGTAGTTCCTAGAGTTTGTTCATTTGAATATTGAATTTATCAGTTTGGTATTAGTTTTTTGGCTCGTGTCCAATTCTTAGACACTCTTTAGAAATTTACAATATATTTGGAAAACAAACATGAATGGGAAATGCAAGGTTGTGATTTTCTATCCTATATTTTATGTTTTGTGTATAATATGTTGTATATTGTGTATTTTGTATTTTGTATTTGTAAACTTATTTTATCTTTCCTCTTCCAGTCTCACGTACATTCCGGGTGGTGATGCAGAAGTTCACCGAGAAACTTACCTCATTCAGTTGAATGCCGTTTCGGATGAAAGGTGAGTATAAGAATTATTATTATAGGATGAAACTTTTAGGTTAAAAAGTTGTTGATCATTGTGAATTCCTTGATTCTTGAATAATAAAAAATAAAAAATGTTTTGTATTTAATTCCATAGGATTCATCGTCGAACTCCAGCGGATGGTGAAGAATCAAATGAAGAGTTACTCCTTGCCAGTGGAACAAATAGTTTGACGGCAGTGACAGCCAATTCCTCACCCTCTTTGTCCACTTCCTCTTCTGTGGGTCCAATCAGTGGTCGTTCACAGGTGAAAGTAAAGAGTGTTGTTGTTGGGAACGGAAGTAGTAGTACGATAACGAGTACGAGGGACCAAGGACCAATACCAACTTCACCACCATCAGCATCCAATAGTAATAATATTCTTAATAGTAATATAAACAATAATACCAATGGAACTACGTCGACAACAGCAACAACAACCAGCACCAGTGGCAGTACCACAACGAGTAGTAGTAAAGTGTATATAAGTACTTCAGACCATAAAATTCAAGCAGCTCCGAGTCCAAGTTCCATTCAGTATCAACATCAACAGCAGCAACCCCAAGTTCAAAAACGAGTTGTTACTCATGTCACGATATTCCCTTCACCGCCAACAGAAGTAGCTCAAGTCGTTACCGTTGTCAAGAGAAATAGTGCAAGTGCGAGTGGTAATAATTTAACTAGTAAAGATAAGGAAAGTAGTGGTCCTCCTCCTGCTGGAGAATTTGGATCTGGTTCTGGACCTGGATCCATAACTGGTAGTGGTACTGGAGTTGGAGTTGTGTCTGGAACGATTAATAAATCTTCAGCTGTCACCACTTCCATTCTTCCACCGTCTTCTTCTTCTTCAACGACTGGAACTGGATATATAAACAATAATAATACAACTACGAATATCAGTTCGATTCATATAGGTAGTACTATTAGTGCAAGTGCCAGTAACATTTCTACCACTACTCTTGGTGGTAGTAGTAGTAATATTAGTTCAGCTCCTAACGCTAACGGTGACACGATTGTAGTGGGTGTTGCAAGAAAAACATCCGTGAGTTCCGTTTTGGCAGAAGATTCTCAATCTCAGTCTCAGCTTGAGTCTGTACCAGCATCAGCAGCACCATCAGTAGTATCAGCACCCATAAATACAACAACTACGACAACGCGTGTTGTTAGTGTGTTGAAAATCGATCCAGAAAAATCTATCATTCCAACTAGTACTAGTAGTAGCCATATAGTAACAGAATCAGCAGCATCCGCATCAGCAGCAACATCAACTGTAGTATTTGAGAGAGGAGGAAGAGAGGAAAGTACAACTACGAGCAGTACCACTACGATGGTTGTTGGTATGAGTAGTTCCGAGTATCAGGCCGCTCATGTCCCAGTTTCCAGTAAACCATCGGGCCAAGGAACCAATTCAGATGACTCTGCTCTTCTTCTCGCTAAACATTGGGGTCCCGAAAAACTCGTGGAAATAGTCAAGGAGCCAAATAAATCACTGGGAATATCTATTGTTGGAGGCAAAGTAAGTCTATTTTACTCTTTTAACTCATTGATTTTCTCCTGTGCAGGAGTCACTATAGTTTGTAGTCACTAAAGTAAAATAATATCATACAATAAATAATAATTATTATTACAATAGTTTTAGTCCTCTTATATTTTCTACTACTATACACAATACACAATTCAAAAAGTTTAATTTAAATGGTTATTCATATCATGCGAAATACAAAATACAAACTTTCAAAAGAAAATTCATCTTCTCTTCTAATTGATATAAATTGCGGTCTTTTGTCTAATGTCTAATCTATAGGTGCTGAATCCAGACTCTGGCTCTGCAATTAGTGGAATTTTCATCAAAAACGTTCTTCCCAACAGTCCAGCTGGGAAAACTGGACAGTTGAAGGTAAAAACTATTTTTATTATTGCTCTCTAATATTTTCTAGCTTGAATTATGAATTATGATGACAGCAAAAATAGGTTCTAAAGTCTAGAGTCATAATTCACTTGTAACAACTTGTAAAGTTTTGTAAAATAACTATAAAATCGTTTTATATCGCGGATAGAAATTTCTATTGTATATTCCATACATGAAATAATATTGACTACAAAAATGTTAACCCGAGTTTCGGTTTTCTGTTTTTGTACTACAGACTGGAGACCGAATCCTCAGTGTGGATGGTATAGACCTCCGATCTGCAAGTCATGAGAGAGCTGTTGAAGTTATTCGAGCCGCTGGAAACACTGTCAAATTTTTGATCCAAAGTCTCGTTCAATGGGTAAGTAATATTTTTTCAATTATTATTATTAACCAAACTTAAATCTATCGACAAGAACTCTTTAGTTTTTTTCTCATTTCATTTGATATTTGATTTCGATTTGAAATTCAAGATTCAAGGTACAAGATACAAGTGTATGTATACATAATTTACTTTACATATACTACAAACTAAATGTAATAATACATCCGACATCCAACATCCCACAAACGTACAGACATAATAACCATGCTCATTCCCACATGACATAATGATGTAAAATGTTATAGGTAGATAGTAGAATTCTACTATCTATATGCATATTACATAGTACAGTTGATACTTGATACTGTCTGTTGTACAATCTAGAATCTCTTTGAACATTGAATGAATATGAAGCGGAAGGGTCATTTTCTCTAACGGTTTATTATCCATTTTATTTCCCTATCGATTTACTATAATATCAGTCAGTAAGTTAGGAAGTTAGAAAGTAAAAAGTAAGTCAGTTCATATTATACAGTCCGTGTATAATGGAGAGTAGAACGTTGGGTCATAATATAATTCTCATTGAGGATTTCTCTCAACATGTACTAAATTTTTAGTGTTCATATACTGAGGAAAATTACTTTCTCCGGTTCTCTTTTTAATAGAAGATAGAAAATTTATATACACCAAACTCGTAAAATTTCTTTCAGGCATGAATAATACGTAATATGATAACTAATAACAGTATTTAATAAGTGTAAGGTTTGTGTAAATGAAAGATGATAGAAGTTGATAAGGCTTCCATTTACATATTTTTCTAGTTTTTCAATGTGATCTGTGTTAAAAAAAACAGTATAACAAGGAGTAAAAAATCAATTTTTAGGAATGTATGTAAATTATTTAAAAAAAGTTGAATATTGAATACACGACAGAAAATAGCAGCGTCAATATTGAAGATATAAGATGTAGATGAAAAAAGTGTGTTTCTCTTCATCAATATTATCTTTGATCGTAGTTGATAGACGATAAGAGGACTAAAAATTATAAGATACGTGAAAGAAGGTTGAAGATGCACTGAAAAATGTATTCCTTATATATATAGTACACAAAGCTATCTACTTTGTATTATCTATAACCTACATAAATACACAGTTCACAGTATAGGTCGCTTATAATATTGCAATTTCACAACAATGATCCTCACTGAACACAGGCACATGCCTTCACTATTCACTATTATTTATAGTATATTTACATAAAACATTGGTATTGGGAATTTATCACGTACATGAATAATTTTACACTTTACACAATATGTCTTGAAATTTTCTGTCTGGTATTTAATATGATAATAATTATTATTATTATTATTACCATCGTTCTTGTCCTAGAAAATATAGTATTATATCTTCCCACACGATCATGTTAGTATATAGAATCATGAGGAATCATGCTCACATGATTTCTCATAATTTTTGTTATCATGCT
>JAQGBH010004387.1:0-16962 GCA_034698265.1 Sminthurinus aureus | reverse complement strand
TTCTTGTGAGTCGTCAGGATTTGTTGATTTGTTGAATTTCATTACCAATCCTCCCTCTATAGTATAAGTACTCTAAGTATAGAACATATAATAGAACACCCAAATGAAATGAGGGAGAAGGGAGAAGAAACAGTCATGTCATGATGAACGAAGAATGAAGAAATCCAAGAGCTGTACACAAAAGAGGAGATGAAGTTCTTGAAACACTGTGTAGCTTTTTTGAACATTGGAACCGGATGTCATAAGCCTCAAAGGGAACTTTAAAAAAATTCACAACTTCTTAAATCTAGAAGAAACATGACATCTTATCTTTATGTCCTCCTCTGTGACCATCCTCTTCTTAATGTTCACCTCTCATGTTCCGCTTGGAAGCCATTAGAGAAAGCGCACAGGGAAATAAGCAGAAGAAAACGAAGTCCTATATTGACAGGAAGTGTATACAGCTTGCTGCTGAATCACTTTGATTGATTATTATTGATTATGCAATTTTGTAAACTTCCACTTTTCTTCATCATTTCTATCATCTCTATAGTAAGAACTACATACTCTACTCCAACAATGTCTCTGATACTTGTTCATTTATGCATGTTTCGTACTATTCTATGCATGACACATCATTATTAATTGTCGTAAGTTTTGTATGGATTTCAGTTTTTTGGATTCAGTATTATTTGTGGTGGTTCGGCCCTTATTTATGAATCAACCGTGGTCTCAGTTGCTTGTGCTCAATTTAAATCCAAATCATCCCGTTCACAATCACACACTTCATCATATTCAAAGGATAATAATAGTAATGAAAGGTCTTCTGAAGATCAGACTTTTGACCGAAACAACAAAAATGCTACAAGTTTGGTCAATCCAATTCATTTTGAAGTTTGTGAAGCTGCTGCTGGTGGAATGCTGGCAGCAGGCTGTCTGGCACTTATTTGTGGTGTTGCACAAATCGGTATCGGAATTTTCTACATTATTGTGTTTTCACGTCTCATGGACACAAGTATGACACCATTCATTGTTTGTAAAATTTTATTTCTTGTCTGCATTCTTATTGCATTGTCATTGGCACTTGCCTACCGGGTGAATTATTTTGGAGCTGCTGGGATTTTTATGGTGACAATGTGTGCCATCGATCTTGTATTTTGTGCCATTGGGGCTGTTCTACTCGGAATTTATAGTGATAAAGACTTGAGTGAAATGCACTGTGGGAAGCAAAATCAATCAGCTGATTGGAGTAGACGACCATCTCGACGATATCCTTCTAGACTTTCCCTCCAATCACGTCGGAATAATTCACACAAGGACCGTAAAGGGGCGACAATGAATAAAAAACCAAGAGTACGATTTCAATTACCACCCACCCGAGATGCAAAGAAAGATCGACAGACAAGTGGAAATGTAGCAGAAGCTCCCGAAGGAAAAAACAAATTAACTTTAAGTACTAAACAACAACAAAATCAGCAGCAACAACCACAACAACAAACCCAAGTACAAACACATAGAAGAGGCTCTGTAGTAGAACCGGGAAGTGGTGAAGTGGGTGGGAAAAAACATGGAAATACTACTCGTAGTAATACAAACATAAGTCAATCTCATAATAATAAAACGTTGAAGAGTTGAAATAATAATCTTTTTATTTTTGACACGGTTGAATATTTACCTGTTTTATTTTTATTTTTTATTATTCTGGATTTCCTTTGAAACTGTGACACAAAACATTCTCCTGTATTTCTTTTTTATTGTCGTTTGGTTTTTACTTTGCATTGTAATAAATTTTAGAAACTGTTATAAATTATACATAGCTTTTTATTTATTGTTATTTTCCTGTTTCTTTTGTCCCAGTTTTGATTTAAGAAGGAAGAAAATATGAAATATAGACCAAAAAAATGATGAGAAAATAAATAATAAATACATAAAGAAAGAAAGAATGAAAACTGGAGCTGACGGAATAATTACCAATTATCACTGATACTTTATCATTTATCAGTAGGAGACACACATTTTGTTCCCATTTCATACCTCAATACTAGTAGTAAAAAGTAAAATACATGCCGTACTCAATCATGAATACAATTTTTTGGTTTTGTAAATGATTTATTTCATCGTCTCACTAGTTTTCTTTAGTAGCTTTGTTTTTGAGTAGTTCTTGAAATTTTTTTACTCCTTCTCTCTTTTTCGTTTCCACTTCATGTTTTCTTAGTATTTCTTCGGTCATTCTGAGGGCAATATCAAGAGCAGAATTAGATCCACGAGTACTCGAATTTTGATTGACAAATTCTCTCAAATACTTTTGACTAGAATCCAAAAAGTCTTGAATCCAACCGTCATCTCCATCCTCATCTTCTTTAAAGTCTTTGGCACATGATGCATATTCCTGAATGGTACTTAGTTGAAGGGAACTGGTTAAAAATTCCTCATCATTGATTCTTGATAGGATGGCAAACATCATTGACCAAATACAGACTTGAAATCGATCACGCCATTCAGTCTGTCTTGTGGCGTTTTTAAGTCATCCAAGATGTAAAAGGTAAAACAAAATCCAAATATTCAATTTTGGTACATTTTGTAAATTATTATTATTATTGATTTTTAACCTCACCCATAATTTATGTGATGTTAATTTCAATACTGAGAGGATTTCAAGAGGAAAATCCCAATCTTTGAACATTTGTTTTGCTTCTTCAAACCCAGCCAAATGAATCAGGAATTCTTCATTTGAACATTGAACAGTAAAAATTCAGTTTGCTTTTATATTCATTTTTAATTTTTACGAAAATCAATGTTCAACTCAGAAATGTAAATATTGTCTATGCTCTTCTCATTTCCGCTTTGCACCATGCCCTTAGACTTGGTGCAAAGCAGAAATGAGAAGAGCATAGACGACATGTTAAATGTTAAATACGTACCTGCATATTGACAAATCACAAATCCCGTGCTACCCTTTTAAAAATTAAAATATATTTACGTTCTTCACTATCTCATGATATATTATTTCACCATTTTAAAATTCTGTTTGTGCTTTATCCATGTGTAGTGTGCTTTTTTGTCTTCACCTTTTTGCTTGGCTCAGTATTTTCATTATTAGCTGTTTTGGGACGAATTCGTGATGCTAAAAAAGATTGAAGTTGTTCTAAAAATTCTGGAGACTTGAGAAGTATACTAATAACATCTTTTTCTTTCTCTCCTTTTTCTTCTAACATTCTGCATAAAATCCCTACAAGTAAAGAGTAAAGTAATATTTCGTTTCATCCTTTCATATTCTGTTCTGACTGCTCTGAATAATAATTAATAATTAATAACTGTAAATGCAACATCGTATAACTAACGTAAATACTAAATACAACGTACCATCAATGGGCAAGAGTTGACTTGAGAGAAGGAAAGATTCTTCAACATCGTCACAAGTCTGAGCATATGCAAGGACGTTGGCAAGAAACTGGATACCATCCGGTTCTGCTAGTTCAAGTATCATCGCTTTTCCACACGTTCCAGGCTAGTAATTTTGAAAATTCAACAGTTATTATTTATTATTAATTCAAGGTTTCATTTTAATGTCTTCACAATAATTATTACTGGATTATGGTGATTAGTCATTAGTGTACAGTTTTTAAATCGTATGCGTACCACGTGACAAATTTCATTAATGTAGGCAAAATAAGGTTTTTCATCATCTGCCGTACACATTTTTGCTGGAGTATCGAGATGTTCCATATTTTGGAGAAATATTCGACAAATGAGTCTCGCTTTATCGAGTTCCTCTCGCTTCCCATAAACTTTCGCCAAATATTGAAGGAAGTCCTCCCAATAATTGCCACTGAAAGACCGAGCCCATCGAACCATATCCGCAGGTACATCCTAAAAGTGGGATAGAAAATGTAAGATTTGTAAAAAAAAAAATAAAAGAAAAAAGAAAGAATATTACTCTGGAAAATTACAGTGAGTTCTAGAAAAAGTATATAAACTTGAAACAAGAATTATTGTGCACATGGGAAGAAATAATAAATAATATAGTATGTAGCAAGTCAGTAATACTTTGGGATAAATATCGTGCAAATAAAGACAGTGAATCATAAATGATGCCTCTTCTAGGAAATCTTCATCTGCTCCAGTATCTGTGAACCGTTTCAGCTTGTCAAGAAGCCACTTTGCGTAGTCCTCAATCGTAAGTTGATAGAGTGAATCTTTTTTGTCAAGATGATGATTGATGAGACCCAAACCGGGTTTTAGGTCATCTGGTTTCAAAGTATCACGAATATGTCGCATTTTTACAACCAGATCTTGACTGTTAACCGTGGAACAGCACGAACAAAAGGACATCACCGTCTTGTTAGTTTGTAGTACGACTTTTCATCGCCAGATATTACGCTTATACCATTACATTATGTGCGTTTATGGATTATGGATGCTTGAAAGAACGCGCACAATATAAAATTCTTCCACACCACACTGGATACCAGTGACTGGAAACTGGAGACTAGAAAAGTTTCAGAGCAGAGGTAAATTCCGTTTTGAAAAAGTCCAATCAACACTGTAATAATAATACTGTGTAAAATACTGCGAATCGAATCTCGAATCTTCTAATTTGGTTTTGTGTTTTGTGAATTTGGTGAATTTTTTTTACCGCCCAATGCAATGCAACGTCCAGTCAGAACGATTGCGCGTTTCTTGTAACAAAGTCATGGAAACTCCAAAATCTCAAACTTTGAGATGTCTCATGTGATGGCTCTTCTTGTCCGGGAAATTTTCAAGGCATATAAAAGAATCGAACTTGTGCAAAAAATAAGGTCCACATGGCACACGCAGGACCTATTCATACAAGACGTACTTTGTTCATACATATAGGGTTTGAATTCTACATTAATTGCCAACATTTGTCATCTTATGGAGCTAGATGTAGACACCGTATATTATACCATCAATAACGACAACGTCGTGAAAAGAATTGGAAAATCAAAAGATGTTTACATTTAGCAAAGTAATTCCTGAAACTTGCGTCAAATTTAATAATAAAAACAAATTTAAATAAAAATTCGCCAATAATTTGAAGCTAAAAAAATAAATAATAATGTCTGAAGTCTGAAGCAGTATTGGGAACCATAATAATTAACATCAAATCATTTTTAATGATTTGACATTAATTTAAAAAATTTCAAGCTTTTTCCATTGATCATTTTAATGTTGTCTTCGACTATTTTTTACAATAATAGGTAAAAACACAGATACTAGTGTCCTTCTATAACTTATTTCACAAAGTAAACAATCACCATTTAAAGTTTTTCTTTGTACTGCCTACAGGATTCTAACAAGAAAACGGAGAATTAAATGCCGTGCAATTCGGAATTATATTTGATTCTCTTATTTCATCGATCACCATTATGTATCGATTCACCACCATTCCAATTATTTGCCAATTTTGCACCGTGTTCACATCATTCACACTTCTGTACTCAGTAGCTGTCCAAGCTTTTCCAGAGGGTCAAGTAATTTCGGGAAATTTGAGTTTAGCTATTTGTAATCATTTAGAACACTACAATTCCACAAAACATGAGGCAAATGTTTGGGCATTTAGGGTTCCAGTCAAAGCAGAAGGTGGTTTGTACGGAATTCCAGGCGGAGCACAGTTTGTAAAACTTCCTTGCATGAGTTAGTTTCTTGCATAAAATCATAATTACTGATTACTATTGGTATTTTTTATTTTTCAATGCTGTGATTATTATTGTGTCTATAATATAATCTATAAGTATTTCCATGTTCTGTTTATGTATCATGATTTATGATCAATGAACTGTCTTTGTTTTGCAGCTCCAAAACCAAGCCCTAAACCAGCATGTTTTCCAAAATTTGAGTTTCGTCAAGCTCCGGTCTATGACCGGCCACCGGGTACTTTTATTGTTTATTTTTTTAAATCTGCCATATAGTCTCTTTGTACTCTAATTTTTCATACGTTTTGTTTTCTTACCAGTGTTGCTGGAGGATTTTGGCCGAACCATTTTTACAGTATTCTACGCCAAGGGTGACTATGTCCATGTTTTATATCCACAGGTGCTTTTTTGGACCATTTTTTGCTAAGATTTATCATGCTTTATTGTTGCCATGTTATATTTCGTATTTTATATTGTTAAACTTCTGATCTCTGTTCAGCTTACTTGGTATCAAGCCGTTTTTGCATGTGGAACTCATTTAATGAACTTGGCCTCAGTAAAAACTCCCAAGGATCAAAAGGAACTTCAAGAGCTTATTGAAACGTCTAGTATGAAAAATCTAACCAAAGATCCAATAATGTGTTTTATATTTTATATTATATTGAACTCTGACACCTGTGTGTATGTTGTATATATGTCTTATATGTAGAGTGTAGAATGTAGAAATAAATCATTCTCATCCATGTACGTTGTACATATTATATCCAATTTCAGTTCCAAACGAGGGCCAATTACGACCAATAAAGGACACACCACGAGTTTGGACAAGCGGTTTTAAAGAAGACGCATACAAAGGCTGGACTTGGGTTCCAGATACAACACTTATCCCAGAGAATTACTTTGGATGGAATAAAAATCAACCAAATACCGAATTTTGGTTCGTTTAAATTATATGTGTTCAGAATTATCAAAAATTTGAATTCAAAGTAGTTTGCTATAATTGGGAAATTTATATATGGTAATCAATATTGGTTTGGTAGAGGTCGAAACTAATTAAATGTACAAATCAATCTTTGATGTAGGATATGGTGTTTGGAGATGTACAACTATCCAAATTCATCCTATTGGGGCCTCAGCACAGACAATTGTGATCGACGTCAAGGATTTATTTGCAAAAAACGAAGCAAGACGGATGGGCCAGAAACAAAGTGAAATAACTTTTTCACCATTAAACACCATTTTTTATTTTAATTTCATGTAAACATTTTTCATGTTTTTGAGAATCAGATTGCTATTATGTAATGAAGTAAAACTTGACGATGGACCTTTGACTTCTACATAACTATGAGATTTATGCTTATACTGTGATTGCAATGAACGGTAGTGTATCAAGTTCGTCGTGCCTTTCGGGAATATTGAGCTCTGTTACATTAACACTGGCATTAAAGCTTTTTACTGTAACAGTGATTCCATTTATCATGTCTGTGTATGTTCCGACGGGCATTGAAGTCTGTGTAAAAAATCGAAATAGGAACATTGTCATTGATATAATATACACTACAATTATTGACAATCAGTCAATTTCTATTATATAGAGATACTCACCAAAACAGTTTTTTTATAAGGGAAATCCTCATTATTCATGGCAAAAAATCCCTTGTCTCCACGAGAAAATGCAATTCGATCTTTGGTGCCATCATAATCCATGTCAATTACACTAGTGCCTAAATGTAGAAAACAATTAAAAAAAAGTTAGTGAACAAATAATACTGAGTAGTTGAATGCATTTTGTTTTTTACACACATAATAATATTATAATCATGAAAAATATAAGAGTAGAATTCAAAAGAACCAAAAAGAGCCAATGACTCATTCAGTACTCTTTAAATTCCTGTGCCTCATACCATTAACTTTGTTTCTAAATTTGACCATGGTCGGAATAGGTTTCCAACGGTGCTCACAAACCCACTCACTCTTGTCTACTTTATTATCAAATTGACAACCTTTGTCGTCCTTTGGTTCAGGCGAAGTTACAGTAAAATTTTCATCGTGTGGTGGTCCTTCCTGTATGAGACAAAAAAATAAATTATCACATTGACATTTATGAATATACGACCTCATTTTACCAAAAAATGTTTTAAAAAGTAGTTGAAAAAGGTAACTGAAAAATGTTTATTCTCTTGTAGTACCCAACTTCGAACGTCTTTGCCCTCAAAAATAAACGGCGTCCACTTGTATGATGACATGATTCGAGGTATTCCATAATCTACGGCAAGCATAAAAACTGTTGCGAGAATGTATAGTCGTTTGTACCGGAAGTTTATTTCTGTGAAATTGTATGCTCCGTACTGTCGTTGTTTTTCATGACTATCAACGAAAATGACAGCAAATTGACTTGGTACCCACCCTTGCCGCTTACCTATAGACTTTCAAAGTTTCAAGAAAGTATTATTTCTACAGTCAGGAAGATATACTGAATAACATAATTTTGTACAGTTTGTTTACGTTGGGGGGTCAGTAAACTTGACACTGAAAATAATAGACGCTCTGCTGGCATGTTTGATTTTGTTTTTACCAAAGTCTCTCAATAAATGAAGAGTGTTGCAAATGCTGTTGATACTTGAACAATTTCTCCTCATAATACGCCCAAGTTCTGGTAAAACCTGTAATTTTTATTGCATAGTAATTATTCATTTCTATAAAAAAGCAGTTTTTTTTTTAAATAAAAAACGCCAATAAATTAAATTAAATTGAAAACGCCATGTTATCTACATGCAACACTGATCAAATGACATGCTCACTTTGAATTCCGTAACTCTTCCAATTTTATAATAATCGGACGCATTCACATTATTTGCAGCTGCTCCTTTTACATAGTCTTCCACTTCATGGTAATAAAAAGGTTTAGCACCCTCTGGAAATTTCCCAGCTTGCAGTTTTACATCTTTGTAAATTGCTTCCAAATCATCCACCCACATGTATCGAGCGTAGGCAATTCTATCAAATTAATTGTTGTCTCAAAATTCATTTATTTAAACTTTAATATTGTTAGAAATGAAATTGAGAAGTTTTAATTACCGAAATCCTGCGACGCCCATCCCCGTGAGTTTGTTTAAAAGCTCTGTTTGAGGTTTCCGAACTTCTGGTCTTGCTTGATACAAATCATTTGTATTGTCCACTCTACAGTATTTTACCTGTTCCATGAAATTTATCAGTATAAAAACAACTTCAACTCATGTCGAAATCTAATATCTAATCTAGTACATTATTATACATTATTTTATACTGCGTAAGATTGAACATACTAAGTCATAAATTAAAGCAAGCTATTTTTTGTACTTGCGAGATATCCTTTTGATCTTCAATAGTTCCACTTTCACTCAAGCACCTGTAAAACATAAATTGAAATAAAAAATAGGTATATTTCAGGATTCAGGATACGGAGTAATATTTTATTTAAATTTTAAATGCCCAAGGGGTAAGTGAGAGTTTCTAATCTTTGAAATTTGAAAGTATTATAGTTTTTAGCTATATTTAACCAAGCAGGGCCGTTGAAATCGTTGTTTTTGAACTGAGGTGTCCTCGGAAAAGTGAGATTCCCTGTCACGGTATCTGTAGTATTTTTTGTTCCATTAGACGGTTTGAAATATCCAGACATGTGATTTAACACAATGTCCACGAATACTCGAACATTGTTGCTGTTGCACTTTTCTACCATGCTTTTAAATTTTTGCTCATCCCCTGAACGTGTATACAATTCGTAAGAAATTGGATGATATCTTTCCCTATCAATACCAAACAAAATTGAAAAAATGGTAGTGTATTTTTAGTGTATAACGTTATTAAATTCGATACACTCTTTGAATTTTTCCATAGCCTGTTTTTACCACCAAGGTCGCTCATATTGTTCCCACCATCGTTCATGCTCACGACCTCTGACTGCCACCACATTTTCCGTGGGTGGCGATACCTGGGATTATGACAGATTTTATAATTTCTCTGATGTAAAATCAGTGTATTACTCATAAGTTCTATCTACAACATTCTCAAAATGTAACTACCTGAACGGCACCGAATCCATTTTTCCCCAGCCATTCACATTCTTTTTCAACGGCTTCCCATGGCCATTCAAAAAGCTGTACAATTGTTGTTCTAACTTGATCAGTTGCAAAATTTGGATCTAATTGGGCATTTGCAGTCCAAAGTTTATTAAAGTTAACACTAAATATGTATGAAATGATTAGAGAAACAGTAGTATGAACTTTTCTCAGACTATTTCTTCGATTGAAAAATTTAAACTGGTGATACATAATTCTGTGCCACAACCTACAATACTTAATAACAGTGAAAAAGTTCATTAACAATTGAAAAATGAAATTATGCCAAGGATGTTTGACCCATTAGATACATTAATCTACTCATTATGTAGACAGCATGTGGATATTAATTAGACAGTAAGTAATATAAGTACTTCATATGCTACAAACTAGAAACTACAAACCGAGTGTACGGAATACATAAGTTTATTGGGTTGTATTATATTGTTTATAGGATTCAATATAAATTTTTGTAGATATTATCAGTCAATTACAATTAAGTCATTAATAATCAATCATTATATTCGGCATTATTCAGTAATAATTTTATACAATGCATTTTGATTTGCATACAAAACCGTGAGTTTCCTGGCATTGTCGAGCAGACACACTGTAACAAGGAATCAAGAAAAGTGTAAATGTAAAATTAGAATAGAAATTTTAATTTTTATAACGGATTATACAATAATGATCAATTACAAAAAGTGTTTGTCTCATTGCGATTAGATTAGTTATTAGGTACCTAAAATTATGACGATTTGGTTTATTTGTAACTACTGCACAAGAATACGCCTTTTGCATCGAAGGTGGTTGCTCGTATTGCCAAAATGGAGGCTGTACAGTTTTTCCGGATGAAAACCTGTTCAAAAAACAGATACAAATTTACATGCGTATAATATATTATTATGGTTTCAAATTTATTATAATATAATATGTATAATATATTATCAACTTGGATAAAAATACGAACCAATAGTAAAGCGTATATTTTGAACTGTGTTTATTTCCTCCGACCCAATAACTCGTATTTGTATCCCACCATTTATTCACATCGTTTTCATGGTGAACTGTAAATTTTCCAAGTGAAAGATTTTTTAAATGTCACATGGTTTTTGACAATAAAGTCCACAATATAGTACCTCCTATCATGAAACACATTGAACCGTAGTATTATGCATAAAATTATCTTACTGCGTTTAATCATGTTATCAACAAAAGCGAGTTCTTCTGGAGTTTCAAGCTCAACAAGCTCGAGTAAATGTGTGGCACATGCATAGATCGACTGGGCCCATGTCATCTGTGTTAAAATTTTAAATAAAGACGATTTATACATGATAATATGAGACAGCTGTAGCAAAATATAAATAATGGTTACGGGGTATGTGTTTTGGAAAACCTTAGGCTCTGGGACTACAATGTATAAGCGCTTTTTAAAAACGTCTGACCAATTATAGGCTTGATCTCCAAAGTTCCAAAAATCCTTCACTTTCCACTCTTCTTCATGGCCCACATGCTCATCAAACTTGTCACAGTTGTAAAAACTTGGTGCAAATTGCCATAACAAGAAAAGTGCTAAACCTGTCCATGTAAAAGTAGTTCTCATCTCCAGAGTTTCAGTCTACCAATAACATATTTGATCGTTTGAATTTTTTTAACGTGGTTATTAAAATTATTAGACTTTTAATCGTCTGAAAAATTCTCGAATTTCTAGCTAATGGCTACACGCGCGATTTAGAAAAAAATGAAAAACACTAAGCATTACATGTGTAAGTATTGCGTATACGATAATATTCGACTATATATATTTAATCATATCTCACATGTATGCATGTATATGATTTTCCAGTACCTTCATTCTCATCATCACTGGAATATCGTAAAGTGCTTTGGCGTATATGCAAAAAGAATAAACAACTGAATTCCGTGAACACTTCATCTATGTATGTAATGTTGTAATGTTTTTTTTGTAAATAATAAATTTCATGGCACTCACATCAAGAGGATTTCAAGAATTGATTGATGACGTTCCTCTCCTTGCATGAGCAAAGCTTAAACAATTGTCAGTACTAGCTACTAATTCATGTTTAGGCATAAAAAATTTCACTGCTTGACGTTCTAAATTCTGAATGTTCCACGACCACAACTGATACATATTTTTACAACACTTAGAACTTAGATGCCTTAATTGTTATTGATTTAGTTTTTCATTTTATTTTTCGGCGATTTTTGATTTTGCATTTAATTGAATTATTTAAAGAATATATTTATAAACTATTGACTATGTTCCATCTTTCAATTTTTTATACTGTCCTCTTTGCTTTTGCAAACAAAGGTAAAATTTCTTAAAATTGGCGAAGTTTACAAATTTGATGCCGTTATACCATATAATATGTCTGTATTTATTGCATTATGTATAATGCAATAAATACAGACTTTAGTGTGAAGATAACGTACATAACTTTTTTTGCGCAAACCACAGGTATTCAGTCCCTTGACGAAGCAACTTACATCTCAGGAGCGCTGTCAACAGCCATATGCAGCGGCATAGATAACTATGATAGATCAAGCACCCTAAAACATCCTCAAAGAGATCATGCAGATAGTTCAAATCCAGCAAGTCACGGACTCTTCCAGAGAAATCAGTGTGGTAGGTTCAATGTTCAGTATGAATGAGATTTTTACCAATCTCTAATAAAGCCCGTTCATTTGGTAAAGAGACTAATGTATCATCTAATGGGTTGCCCATGGCAATGCACGGACCTTATTAGAGATTCTAAAAAGCCTTGATTTTTACTTTTAATGAGTTGTTATATGATTTTGTGATATCCGGATATTTTTTTATTCCAACACAAATTCACAAATCCGGATGTTTACTTTCTATAGGTGGCAAGGGTTGTGATCCTGTATTTGCTTTTACTCCCATGGCTTCTACTCCCATGGCAAATGGTCGAGTCCCAAGTACGGAAATAAAAAATCAGAACAATAATGTCAAAAACATTACATTTGTTTTTGGTTTTCTTGCACTTTAGACCAAGGAATTGAAAATGGTTCTTAAAATTCAAATTCAAAATATTATTTAATCGAATCGTTTTCAGTATTTGGGCCACAGTCTCAGGTCAACTTTTCAGTTACAAGAGTAGGAGCATTTAGAGACAAGTTGTACGTCTATGTAGCAGAACCCATCGTAAGAACGCCGGAATCCGGACACCAACTTTTTTTCACCGAACAAATAGAAAACTATAATAATAGCACAAAATCACGAAATTCATGTTATTTGATATCAAGTTGTACTATATTTTCTACTGCCATGTGCTTTATTTTCTTGTTCAAATAGATGGCATGGCCTCTTGCTTTAGCAGCCTGTATATCCAATGGAATGCAACTTGTAGATGTCGACGATAATGAAGAGATGAACAAGTTAGCTAATCTTATTTGGACCTATGGTATGTAAAAAAAACAACTCAGCCTTATGATTATTAAACTTAATTGAATCATTTTGAACCCCAAAAAAAACTAGAAAGGTCAACGAATAAGAACGAAATAAAGAAAAGAAAGACCTTTTATCAGTTTTAACTTTTAAATTTTTTCCTTCTTTTCCATCGACAGACGCCAAAGAAAAAAATATTAAAGTTTGGACTGGTGGTCATCGTTTCAATGCTGGTAGGACGACAAGAGATATGGACTGGTATGCATTGGGAAAAGCTATTCCTTTAACTAGCATATGGAATACAGGTCGACCAAAATATGAGAAAGGAAAGGACTGTGTTCAAATAGACAATGATGAAACAAGAACAGCTTTCAAATTGCGTGATGTTGATTGCAAAGAAAGTATTTTACCCTTTATTTGTGAAACAATGTTATAATTTATTATGTTTTAAACAGTTAATTTTGCGTAAAGATTCAAGTTTCAACACAACAAGCATTTCCTTTTCTAAGTATAGTAGTAGTTTATAAATAGTTTTATATCATTATCCGTAATCTATAAGGTGAAAGTTACTGTTTGTTTTCTGTTTACTAAATTCTGTGTAAAAATTAGTATACTATAAATTGTAGTCTATTATTATAAATATGTGCGTATTATTTAACGTAATGTAATTATACTAACACGTATTTACATACCATAAATAATAAATAGTATGCATATTAAGCGTAGATTTATGTAGACTTTAATATAAATAAAAAATTTCAAATCAGTACAAGTTCAAAGTACAAGTACCAAGTACCAGTTAGAAGAAAAATTTGTCCAGTTATTTTAGTTTTTAGTAGCACAAAATAGTACTTATTTTTGTGCAACTCTCATCTGTCTACAAAATTTACCGATGTGCGGGTTGCTAATTTAGTAATTTATCAACAAACCACAAACTATACCACAGAATTAGTTTTGTGCAGTTTTCAAACTTTTTCGGATGAGGTGTGGTCATAGAAACCTATATGTATCGTCAATCGTCATATGAATCATTATTGTACTTCATTTTTCTTTCATAATTTAACATTGGCATTAGATGCTTTTAAAGGAAGAAGGAAGAAATTTTTTTTTATAGTTTGGATCTTTTATTTTTTTTTAAGTTTTCTAACAATTTATAATCCTACTTTGTCGTTATTTACACAAAACTTTTAGATTGACAGACAAATGCATACTGTTGTTCGCAAATTTCATCGTCTGCCTTAAAAATTTTTTCAGGTAAGTCGTTTCCATTACTATCCTTATCCGATCTATTTTGAAGCATGATACATAGTTCATTTCCTTGTACGTCATCTGGAGAATTGAGATGAAAATACCGGTTTTCCATTATATTATTACTTTCTATCCATCTAAAGTCTCGTCTTTTTTGAGTCTCTCCAGGCTTCGCAGAAAAATTAGATGCTCCAACCCAAATGGTCTCAATTCCAGCTAGAGATTCAATGGAAAAAACTTTGAATGAATTTTTTTTTTAAGATTTGCGGTTTAAATACAGTTTATGGTAAAATCTTAAAATTTCTACTACTCCTAAATAGGATATATATATTGGTTAATGTTTTCATATCTCCTTACAAGCTTTTTCTCGAAAGTTTTTCAAAAACTCCATGTTTTCATTGTTGAAAATTTCCACTAACTTAAAACAGAAGGATTTAATTAAGTTACAGATATTTGTATCAAATTAAATTAAATGCAATTTGTCCACTTAAATAAAAACAACAATGACACTATATTATTATTATTATTTATTATTACTTGCATGTAATGCGTTGCACAAGCATAGAGGGCCTCATGCCAGGATAACTAAAATTTTAAGAACATAAAATGTACAAAAATAATATTATACACATATACAGTCTCTAAAGATAATAGATAAAAGATATTCATCACTAATATTCGCTAATCATACTGTAATCTTAGGAACAGCGACCAGAAATAATGATGTGTTAGGATAATGGTAACTGATTGTAAAATGTTTACCAATGGATCGAAGACTAACGTGTACGCTCGATCTTGAAATGTGGCTTGTCGAAAACTCTTGAATTTAATTTGTGGCTGTACTACATTATTTTGACCTTTGGAAAATCAAGAACATTTTATAATGTGTTAAAATAGGCAACTTTATTATTATAACACACTTTATTAGTTGTTTACAGTGCCGGTCTTGGACATGCTTAAAATAAGCAGTTTCTTTGGGTGCCAAATTCAAAAAATCAACGTCAAATGGACGGAAAAAAATTCATTCACCATCTTACTTTTTGCAAAATACTCTTCATAAATTGAAATCCAAAGACCGGCTCTGGTTGAAAAATGCAATACGAATATTTTTATTTCTATATTGTTGTATAAATAAAAAGTTATTTCACCAGAAGTTTTGATGACTACTGAAGAAAAGATAACTGTACAGATGAATGCTATTTTAATGGCTGCCATCTCTTCAAAATTTAATTTTTTGGGTGGTAATTGATTTGTACAGTTTTCTAAAGCTTTTAAATTCTATTATTGGGATTCGATATGAACAAAAACTAAAAGGATTATTTATTCCTATGCGACTGCAGCATGGGAACTGCTAAATGGCAACATAGTAGTATGCAACATCTCAAATCTCAAGAATAAGTATGGTGTATGAGAAAAGAGATAATGTGACACCTCGTTCCTGGAGCAATAGTATATTGCTGTTTCCCTACATGTTTGTTTCATTCACTATGTACTGCGTATGTATGAGCTCTAGCCAAGTTCCAGAAAATTCCTACTGTTTACAAAATAAAAGGGTTTCAATTCTGATGATACGGTTTTATATTTTAGCAAAAGCTAAATACAGTTTAAGATATGCAAAGCAATTTACACAGTGGATAGTCGTTTCTGCTTTCTCCCATTGAGACTTGAGGCTGATAGTTTTTTTTTTTGGACTGAATATTTTGTAGCAGCAGACAACGGATATCATTATGACGCTTATCACTTATGAATTTAGCAACAACCGAATATTTTTGTTGATACTGTCTTCAGTTCTCATACTATCTTCAGGTGAGTTTTTTTCTGTTTGGACTCCAAACTTTGGAGTTATTTTAAATGGCTGACATTATACGCTTGAAAAGGTTTAATGTTGTACAACTTGAATGAACTGACTCGAATTTGCAAATGGCGGATAGTTACTTGCTTTTTGACACACTTTTAGAATTTAATACCGTCATGATGCATGAGATAGACTACATTTTACTTATCAACAATTATTTTTATGAAAATATGCATGAAAATGTGAAAAAAATTACATATTTAAAAGATACCTGTAAATTATCCTGATTTAACGTTTATGATGTACGTTACTGATGTAGCTCAACGTTTTGTCAATCATCCCCAAATTCAATTTTTGCAATATACAAGTATTCATTGGCCGTCAGGAAATAGAACAATTTATCATGTCACACAGCCAAGGGTAAGTTTTTTTGTACCTTTTAATTTCAAATTACTCTTCATAGATTTGAATTCAAAGTTCAATGAATATTTTGTCGTTTAACTTTAATAGCTTGAATTTCATCAAGCATTAATAGCCTGTGCTACGAACAAGCTACGTCTTGTAGAAATCAAGCGTGAGGAAAAGTCTTTGTTTATGTATAAACTATGGAAGCGCTCAGGTACGGACATGATGTTACATAGTTACGAGTTACTAATATTTCACAGTTAGCAAGAAGTGATTATATATAATACCATAGCAAAATGGCATTAAATTTGTTTCTAAGGCTATTTTACTAACAACTGATCGTATATTTGATTC
>JAQGBH010004386.1:0-16966 GCA_034698265.1 Sminthurinus aureus | reverse complement strand
TATAAGCAAAGAAATTCCAACTTGATGTAAAAGGTTGATGAAAAACAAAAGCTCATCCGGAATGAAATAAATAAAAATCTGTTACGATTCTACTGAAAATATGTTATTGGGTTTGACATTTGACAATCTGTATTATTATTATTTTATCTGTCATCAGTGGCATATCATCTCGTATTATAAAACAAAAAATGTGATACAAGTTCTTTCATATCCATACTCAATTATTAATCATTTTACCAGTTAGGAATCAGACGAGAGATGACAAAAAGTGCACTTTCAGGTTAAAACAAACATATGCAACATTAATATTAATTTGCAAAATGGAAAGGTGTCCATATCATGTAGATTTTCAGGCATGCACAATATTTATTGAATTAATCTTCCCAGCTGAAATCTGAAGTGACATGTGGTATGTGGTAAATGCTATATACAATAGATGTTTTGTTTAACAAAATACAAATTATTGACATGTGTGTGAATGTTGTACAAGGGACAAATGATATGCATCGCACAAGTGAAAGTTGATCAGTAATTCATGTTGATAGTTAGCTTTTAGTATTTTCTCCTTTTCATGCTGACTGATTAATGCAGTTTTCGTTCTTTCCATCCACAATTGTTTAACATGATCCATTGAACTATTGAGGATGAAACGAGAATAATGACTTACAGTCATTCAAACATTTTTTCATTTATTTGTTTCAAGTAGTGGCCTTTAAAAGATAATAATAATCCGTGATCCAATGACGAAAATAATAAGTATTTTTATTTTAATATAAATAAATACAAATTAATTTACTGTATTTATTAGTATTTAATTTCATCATAATGGTTTTAATATGGAAAATATTCCTCCTATTTTCCCTATGCTGGCCATCATCCCATTCAGCAAAAACTACTACTACAAATACTCAAGGTAACAAATGTAAAATTTTTGAGTCATATTATTTATAATTATTTTTTATTATTTTTGCTCCTTTTTTTACAATTTACAATAATATTCCATTTTTTTCTATTAGATAATCCAGAAAATCTAACTCGAGACATAAATATGGAGACGCAGGCTCTTGATAATTTTCTCCGAGTCTCTTTAAATAAAACGAATAAACATCCATTATTTCCAATTAAACCATCAAAGCCTATTGTTGGATTCTTTCCTGACATAATCAGA
This sequence comes from Sminthurinus aureus, assembly GCA_034698265.1. Taxonomy (NCBI): domain Eukaryota; kingdom Metazoa; phylum Arthropoda; class Collembola; order Symphypleona; family Katiannidae; genus Sminthurinus; species Sminthurinus aureus. The sequence goes on along the minus strand of JAQGBH010004386.1, from coordinate 15,798 downwards.
GCTCCAGGTTTTCCAAGTGCAAGTGTCATTGGATCTTATTTGAGTGATGTTATTCCTGCATATTTCAAAACTTCACAAGCTTGCTCAGATTTAACTGTTTATACTGGCGTTCTTATCAATCGTGTAAGCATTGTGAATTATATTATATTATGAGCAATTTTTTATTTATTATTCATACAATTTTATGTTTTTTGTAATCACAAATAAAATATAATGACAAAAATTGTCTCATTTTTTTTCAGGTCCGTCAAAAAGGCACTGAAAAGGACATTGAAGGTAATTAGACATTAAATACACAAGAAAAAATACATTAAATGTTTTTTGGTTCCAATTTTTGGGTTCACACATGTGTTGAAAAAAGTAGGCAATAATATAATGATTGTACTTTGGGGTTTCAGGTTTGCTCATGAACATGTGTGTACTAGGTAGAAAACCGGCGTTGGTTTGCTCCGGACTCATTAAGCGATTTACACCCACTTTCTATTACATTGTGCAACAGAGATCTGACTTGACACCAGAAATTTTTGTCGGCACTGTCTTTCAGCAATTGGGTTGTCGAACAAATTCCTCTTATATAGAATGGTCAATTAATGACGACGATAGAACCAACAACGGAACAGCCATTGAAGAATTTCCCATTGAAAGTGCGATCGAGGAAGACACTACGCCATCTCCAGAGGGAAATGATAACGAAAGTTCCACTTCCTCTGGTTCCAGTATAACCATTGCACCTCTACCCACTATTCAAACTCTGCCGCCTCTCAACATTACAATTCGTCCCATAAATCCGATTACAGTTGAAACGACATCACCTTCTTCCTTCTCACCCGATGAAGATGAAATTGAAATTGAACCAGGAAATGGAGCAAAAAGACATCCTTCTCTATTAAAATTACCAGAAGGGGATGAAAACACTATTGAATTAATTGAATCACTGTCTTTGCCAAAGGCCGTTCCGACAATTGATTCAGAATTATTTCAAGTCTCGAGGAAAAAACCCAATCAAGGAGGAGGTTCGAAGAGAACCACTCCAAATAATAATATTATTTCAACCACTGAAATTCCGGTGAATGATCCAGAAACAGAAAAAACAACAACGTCAGGGGCAGAAGCCTTACCTGAGCAACCTCCAAATGATGATGATTCTATTTTTCAAGAAACAACAGAAAAATCCACAACCAAGAAAATTGTAAAACCTGGAAGATTTACTACTTCCACAACAACAACATCAACAACAACAACAGAGTCTACGGTGGAAAATTCAACAATTCTTGATAGCATCAACCAAGAAATTGAAGACATTGTCATTCCAGAGTATCCAACAATAGTCAGTATTGTTCAAGGAACTCCAGATTTGAATCCTGAAGAAATCACATCAACAACTAAAAAGATGAGATCAACAACAAAGAGACGACCTATGAGACCTAGACCTATAACAACTACAACAACAGCAGTAGCAACACCAGAAAATACAACCAGTGAAAGCCCGGCATCTACGAGTACTACAACACCTACAACGAGTACCAGCACCACAACAACAACAACTACAACGCCTACCACAACTACTCCTACTCCTACTACTCCTACTCCTACTACTACCACTACAACTACTGAAGAAACTACAAGTACAACAACTACGACTCCCACAACAACAACACCTGAAAGTACTACCAGATCAACAACAACAACACCTGAAACGACGACGACAACAACTACTAGTACTACTACAAAAGATCCATTCGATGAACTTGATTTAGGGGCAATTCTAGAGCCACCACGTGCCTTAAAAATTCTTCATCTTACTGATATCCATGTTGACCCTTTGTACGTAGCGGGGTCAAATGCAGCATGTGAGAATAAAATTCTGTGTTGTCACAAGGAAGATGGCGTTCCTGCCAATCGGAGTGTGCTTGCAGGACTTTATGGTTCAAGTAAACATTGTGACACACCCATGCTACTCCTTGAAGAGGCTCTCAAATTCATTCGTCAAAATCATAGTGACATTGACCTTGTATACATGAGTGGTGACCTCATCCCGCATAACATGTGGTACACAACTCGACCAGAAAATACCAAGCTGATTGAACTTGTTAGCTCTACTATTCGTGGTTATTTACCCGATACAAGAATTATACCCATTTTAGGAAATCATGAACCTCATCCTGTCAATATGTAAGAGAGAGAAAAATTTTTCGAGGAGTAAAAAGTAAAAAGTCAAAATAATAGTTAAAAATAAAAGTAACTAATTATTACTGTGTATTTTATTTGTATCCTTTTTTAAGGTATAATCCAGGAAATGTCCCAAGTCATCTTTCTACACGCTGGGTTTTCTCTGCAACATACAACAGTTGGATGACATGGATTCCCCCAGAATCAGCAGATGAGTATCTTCGACATGGACATTACACAATGAAAATTAGGGAGAATTTCCGAATCCTCGTCTTGAATACAAATCTTTGCTTTGGATTCAATTTGTACGTAAAATTTTTCAAAAAAAAAACTTCAAAAAAAAAATTATTTAAAATTGAAAACCGTTTTCAATTGTCTGTTTTCTGATTTCTGATCCATTTTTCAGCTGGCAATTGTACAACGCGAATGAATTCCGAGAGCAACTTCGTTGGTTGAGAGAACAACTTCACAAGGCAGTTGTAGAGGGAGCACGAGTTCACATTTTGGGCCACGTCCCCCCTGGTTACCTTGGCTGTTCCAAAATTTATTCCAGGAATTATTACAGCATCATTGCAAATTACAGCTCGATAATCAAAGCCCAATTTTTTGGTCACCTCCACGTTGACAGCTTTCGAATTTATTTTAATCCATTGAATAATGTAGAACCGATAAATTTGCAATGGATTTCTCCATCTCTCACTCCATACGGATCAAATAATCCCGGATTTAAAATTTACCATGTGGATCCAATTTATTTGGATGTGATTGATTATGAAACTTATGTAATGGATTTGGAAAAGTCAAATTCAGCAAATGAGCCCAAATGGCTCAAACTTTATTCCGCCGTTGAAGCTTATGATACTCCAGATGTTCGTCTTTATAATATTAATGCACTACTGGACAAACTAACCAAGAACAGCCAATTTTTTGATGCCTACTATCAATACTATCAAAAGGCTGTGGACAAATTCCAAGTGTCAAAATGTGATACCTACTGTAAAAAGAAAATGTTGTGTAGGCTCGTTCGACCGTATTTTGGCGCGGAAAATGAATGTGATCGACTTCAACTAAGATTTGATGGAATTATCATTCCCATTTATGATGAATATCCTGTTTTTTAATGTTTTTCTTTTTGTTTTTTCTTTTTAAAAATTTTCTAGCTTTTAAAATAAAAAAAATTAATTTAAAAATGATTTTCATTTCCCATTGCATTGCTTTGATTTTTTATTTTGATCTTTGCTTGGAGACTTAAAATTTTAAATTTGAGTGGCTGATAATTAAATAATATTTATTATTTATTCGAAACGTGTGTGTTTCACTGGTCAATTTGTTTAGTGTTTGGTGCATGAAAATTAAAATTTCGCTGGGTTCTGAGTTTTGCGAGTTTCATCTTTTGGTGGTGCAATCGACTGGGAATTCCAATCCAGTTTCTTTGCATTCCCTACAAAAGTTTCTGAATGCATGTTTTTCGTGACGAAGGGCATTGGCATTCTGTTTTTTGAATTGAGATGCACGTCTGGTTTCATTATCTACACTGTCATCCGAATTTAATTTACCTTGATTATTATCATTATTATTATTATATGAATTCCTGCTCTTGTTTGGAATAGAGGAAGTTTCATTGGATTTGGTTGATGTCCTTTTTTGATTTGGTTGATCAAACATGGATTCTAAATATTGTTCTTCTTCTCTCAAGTTCAAATAGAGTTCACTGGCTCGTCTCGCCAATTCTGCGGCTTCGGATGGTGTTGCTATTGGACTTCTAAGTTTTTTAAGAGTATCCAAAAGTCCATTGTCCCAATTACCAGCATTTTGATTTGGAAATAATGGAGTTTTATTCACATCCTCACAAATGTCTCGATACAATTCTTCAAAACATGCGCGATTGTGAAGGATGATTCGATGAAATTCACTAATTAATATTGCAACTTCATACATCACCGCTGAAATAAACCAAAATTGATTGTCTAATCAAAAATATTCTTATTAAATTTTAATTGTGAATTATTATTTATTTTACCTAATATTTTTGATGACGATAAAAATTTGAAAAAAAGAAAAAATACCACTTAGTGTCGAAGGGACGGCTGTGTGATAATCCTGGGCTGCAATGATGACTTCCTCTGCATAGTCAATTGTTCTTCGGAGAATGAGACACCGGAAATGATTATTTTTATCAAAAACTCTGAGGACTGCAGTATGTATCTGTTCTTTCTCCTCCGGTCGCATTGCCCTATTCATATACTTTGTGATGACAGTTTCAGTAGCCTCAACCGCTTTGACAGCCACTTTTTCAAGACAAGTTTTTAGTTTTGAATCATCCTCCGTCTCAGATTGTGGGATGAGTAATTTCATGTATTTACTGAAGAGGTTTCGAAGTCCTGGAGGAGGATGTCGAAATATTTGTTGACATATTTTACCCACTTCTAAAACGACGCCACCGATTATCCCAATTCGATCCAGTTGGAGTCTCAATTTTTGGAAGCGTTGGACATCTTCCATCAGAGTTTCAGGCCATGGCTCATTTGTGGTCCAGTAGAAAATTTCTCCATAGGCTTTGGCAATTATAGTCAGCGTATCCCGCACACCCACTCTATGTCTCATCAACCACGATCGAGTTCCTCGAAGTCCATCTTCATTCAATCTGTATTCGAGCTCAAGAAAGTCTGCAAATTTTTTCCGCTCATTTTCAACTGACATTTTGACGATTGTGGGTCGAAAGAGATTGATAAAGAAATTTTCCATGTCATCTTTCATGTCTTCAACCAGTTTGAAAATCCGCTTGAATTGTTCAACCACATCTTTGATTTTACGAATCTCCTCGATCTCCTGGTCGCGAGATGGACAACAGATTTGAAGAAGAATGTCCAAAATGTATTGCGAGTAGCACTGGATAAAAGTTATAACATTTTGAAAATTATTATATATAAAAACCAATGTGTAATTTTCCATTTTCAATACAGCATTAAACTTAAAAATATAGTGATGATTAATTATTATTATTTGGAATTAAAGGAAGTGTAATTTAATTTATTTATTTTTACAAACGTCATAATCGAATCGGTTTTTGGTAACTTCTTTTCTCATCCTGTCCAAATCCAAAACTTGGTTCACTTGTTCTCTCAAATCGTGATTGTGTGGCATCATCAACGAGTGCACTGTGTCTTTGAGTTCTGTGATCATGGCAAGAGTTTGATTATACGCGGAAGTCGTTGACTCAACTTCCTCTTTGAATAAATCCCAAAAAGCTTGTTTCATTTCCGCCGCCACTTTGTTTTCAGACTCTGGTGGCTGAAGTCGAAAACATTGGTTGATGGCAATCTCGTGGGCTACATGAAGATCCGTGAAGCAAGCCATAATATTTCGCACTTCGTCATGAGGGATTCGTTTCGGATTTGGTTGGGGAGTTGCCAATTCAGGATGGGCCTTGAAGTACTCTGAGGATTCACTACTAAATCCGTAGGATCTCTCCTCATGACCGCGTGATCTTCTAGACACTTTTGGCTGTGGACCTAATGTTGCTGTCGTGGATGTTCGGCGGAGACTGACGAGACTGGGACCACTCGGTGAACCTAATGTCAGAGTTGGACAACCCTCACAATACTCCTGATTCGGATGATGTTTTACTCTATGTTCATAAAAAGTCAATGACAAATTCGAGTGAAATTAAAAAGGAAAAACAAAGTTAAAGTAAAAAGATGGTGTATAATGTTTGTCATCGTTTAACCTTGAAGTAACTGCTTATTATAGAGTTTCTTTTGCTTTTGTTCAGTAACTTACGTCAAGGATTTGAGTTTGTTTTTGAATTCGGCACGCATTCGGACTCGAGCTAGTTCATCATGAGTGAGATCCGCTGCCACCCTCTCCAGCTTCTTGTAACCGGGCTCCATTGTTTTAAATGGATCTTTCATCACCCAGATTTTTTTTTCACTAAAAATTTACACTTGGAAACATTTGAAAACGTTGAATTTGGACTCTTTTTTGGCCAGGACAGGAGTCAGAAAAATTAAAAATTTAGGGATCGATCGTGATTATTTCGTGACAGGATTGTTTTAATTTCTGATCCATCTCAAATCCAATGGATAATTGATAATGTATTCTATGTTTATCGTGCATGACGATTGACGATGTACGTAAATGAAAGGTGAATTGTCAAATGTCGAATCACCATGTCAGCAACCTTGAAAACTGAAGAATCCACAAAACACAAAACACCGCACCGGTATAATATATTATAATATACAAAATAAAAAATAAAAAGTACAAAGTGAAAATACATTGAATTACGACATAATATTATAGGAAATAGACACTCCATGTATTTTTTCCCTCTCCCCTCTTGTTCCCTTCATTATCATTAGCATTATGAGCCCAAACTTTATAGTGCAGTGTAGTGCCAGTGGAATGATGAATTTAATGAATTTTGCATTACGCACTACACAAAGTAGCTTGAGAAAAACGTCATTATTCCAGTAGAATATTTGATAATTGACAATTTACACAATACGTACATCGTGCATGACATGAGGATAATAATTGTTTCCTTATCATAATGAGACTGTTCTCAGTTCTATAGCATATAGCGCGTATGTATCATGATTCATGTAAATTAACGTGGCAGCATTTGTTTTGTCGTTATATTGTTGTTCTAAAATTCTCTGAATCTTCATTTGAGAAGGCATCTTATCTCCATCCAGCAAGAACAAGTTTGATTTACTTAGTTTGGTTTCTTTTGTTTTGAGATTTGAGCATTGAGCTAAAGGTCACTGTCGTTCCATATTTCAAGACTCAGTCTGTGCAATTACATCTTTCTGGAACGAAAGCCGATACTCGTAGATAATACATTCATTCATTAGAATTCCACACTCAATACTCAATTGTTCAGAGTTCATTCAGCGTCAAGGGTACATCCGAAGGCCGCATCCGCCGTGTATCTACAACACACTAGAAAAGTGTTATTTCTGGTGACTCATCTAAATATAGAAGTCCAAATACTCAATATATACTTTTGTGATTGTTGTTCGTATAGTTGCTATTTGTCGTTGAACTTGAGAATACTTGCACACTTGAACTTGTGATTCTTCCAGCTTCCAGCCCTGCACAGCACACAACACATCAACATATTATGCTGTCAGTAAGGCAGCCCTTCGTCCTTAGTGTTTTAGTGACAATACACTTACAGTAACTGTTTAGGCTTTAGATATTCAGATTGTGCAAAATATCCAAAATTCGTGATTTACACGACAAAAAATAAAAAAACTCAGCTCGATAAAATATTTCACGACTACTAATTTAAGGTTATTTAAATGGCTATTTCATTCAGATTGAAATTCGCAAGCTGTTGTATTTTCATATCAGTTCTTTCAGTTTTTGTGGCTGCTTCTGTACTTCCAATACAGGTAAAAATAAGTAAACATCAAATGCGGTGCATAGTGAATAGTTTTTATTGCAAAATATTTCAAGTGTATAATGTACAGTAAAAAGCAAAAACATACAATATCAGGAATGATGATGAAATCCGGTGAAACTTTGAATTTTAAATGTTTCATAGAGAGAAAATGGAACTGTAAATGAAGTAAACTGGCAGACGACGTGTCCATCAAATAATTTGAACGACACAGCCGAACTCACTCCCCAAGTCAACTTTCATGAATCTTGTACATTTTGCGGAGGAAATACGACGACTCAATGTTCTAACTTTTGTTACAGGTTTGGATACCAAGTTTATGCGTGTGATAACTGTATGTGTAAATGTAATAGTCATGACTCAATAGTACCAACAATAAAAAAATAGTAAGCTGTAATATAAATGACAAAATGCTTTCTTTTTTTTCATTTTTAATGCAACTCTAAAATTAAAATGAGCGAAAATTTATTGAAATTCCTTTGAAATGAAAACGATTCCATATTTTATTTTTTATTCCATTCTAATTTTAAAAATCTTTTCACTTTTTTATAGCACCTGTTTATCTAAACTTTAAACTTACATCAACAGCATCATCTATAAAAAACTGTATTACCATTTTAAAAGCATTTGAAGTGAAACTTAAAATTAAAATCTAAAATCCAAACTGAGGAATGCATAGAACATAGATCAAAAGCAGTAAAACAAGAGACATTGAACTTGGAACAAAGAACAAAGAGAAACGAGAAAAATATTATAGAAGGTTTTTCATGTTATTTCGTGGGTAGTTTGTATTTCATAAATAATAAATAAAAAATAAAAGGTAAACTGAAACGGTAAAAAATAGGCTCTATTATTTAATTTGAAGCATAGTGTTTAACTCGTTCATGATGTTGAGTGCATTTGACTTGACATCTTCATAATCGGTCTGTGCTTTCTTTGTTTTTAGGAACTCTGAGAGATTGTAATTGGCTTCTTCAAGCAGGATCCATTTTTTCTCCAGTGTGGTGATTTGACGGTGAACGTCATTACTTTCCAACTCCACCTTTTTTCAATCACAAGTCCCAAGTCATAAATATATTATTATTATCACTTGTCATACATTTGAGATACGTTAAACGTTAAGTTAAACATTAAACATCTCATAAAATTAATAGTTTTTTGCATAACAAAAAATAATTTTTAATTTTTAAAACTGTTTTATTTTTTTACCTTCAAGTTATTATGTTCAGTTTGTACCGTTCGAAGAAGGTCGGAGAGTTGACGAGTTTTATCCTCCAGAACTTTACACTCTTTAGTCAATCTGGAATTCTTATCTATGGAGTCTACCTTCAGCTTGTCAATGTCTCGATATTTTTTCATGTCAATCTGCATCTGTTCTGTCTTCTCCTCCAACATTTTTAACTCTGCCTTCATTTTCTCTTCCAGATTTTCAAACTAGACCATTCAGGTGTAAAAAAAAGCAATTTTAGTATTTAAAGTGTAAAAAAATACTTTAAAATTTGTCAATCTTATAATTTGTAATTTGTAAAATGTAAAATGTGAACTTACATTCATCATTTGTTTTTTCAACAAATCATTTCGTTGCTCAATACTTTCAGTTGTGAATTTTGCCTTGTCAAATTCATTTTCCTTAAATTCCAAGTCTGATTGTAGTTCCATAAAATTATGTCCTTGTTGTTGAGATTCTGGGAGTGTAACTGAAAGTTGAACATTTTTGGATATTTTCTCTGCAAGCGTATAAATTTCTTCTTCGAGTTTTGTAATTGTTTCCGTTTCCTTGACTTTGACGTCGTCAAAAGTCCTCATAAAATCCTCAATGTCCTCTTCCCGTTTTTTAAGCTCTCGATATTTCTGTTGTCTTTCAGAGTCATTCTCTTCAATTTCCTGTTCCAGTCCTCGAAGTTCTTCTTGAGTCATTCTTAATTGATCCGTGGCTTCTGTAATTTGTCTTTCTAGTGTTGCAATTTCCGAATTGTCATTTTTCACTTGACTGAGAAGCCGTTCTCGTTCCTGTTCTGGCGTCTCCTTGGATTGTGAATCTTTATCCAGTGCTTCCAGTTTTTCCTCAGCCTCTAAAAGTTCTTCTTCATACTGAGCTGCAATTCTTTTGAGCTCGGATTTACTAATTTTATCATAAAGATCCGCTTTCCTCACATTCTGCTCGTCTAGAGATCTCTGCAGTTTTTCCATTTCTGCTGACAAGTTGGAGTGTTGGTTTTGCATATTTTCATACCTGCAAAAAAAACACATTTACAACGTACCACTTAATATGTGACCAAATACAAAATGACTTCAATACCTAATAATTTATCATTGCTCATAAAACAATATGATCTCAACATTACTTTTCTCTCAATTCTGGTGACAAAGATTGGATGAGACTTTCTGCTTTATTTCTTTCTTCCTGGATTTTATCCTCTAGATCTGCAACTTGTTTCTCGGCCTCGCGTCGCCGATTGTAAATTTGTTCAATTCTCTGAGACTCGAGTTCATTTTCATGTGTTGATTGTTTAAGTTCCTCTTCTAAATGAGATTTGTCTTTGTCACTTGCAATCATATCGGACAGAATATTATAGTCGGCCAGTTCTCCTTGCATCTCTAAATATTCCACAACAATAAAATAAAAAATGAATATGTAAAAAGTTAAACACGTAGTTATAATTAATTTAAAATATTTTTTTTTTAAATATTCATCATTCATCCTCACCAATAAGTTCAGCCACAAGTTCTTTCACTCGTTTCTCATATGAAGTATACGTCGACTGTTCTTTGCCCAATGTTTCAATTTGTGAATTTAATTTTTGGATTTCGGTAGTAATTTCCGACATTTTCGTATGTAGAATTCCCATGAAATATGTTTTATCATGAATCATTCGACGTTGACCATAGCTTGTACGTGCCGTTCTTAAGCCTGAAACGCCCTGTTGCGTAACTGGTCTATCCATGACATTGACTGGAGCATGTAGAGATCCAATTGCCCCTGAAGGGGGGCGATTCATGGATGCAGTTCCCATTCGCATCATTGCAGAACCTTGTCTCAAAGTTGTGCCAGGTCGGGCAGCGGACTGTAAACGGGATTTACTCATTGGACGAGCATCTGGTGCAATTCGGCTATCCGGTCGTTGCTAAAACAAATGAGGTATTTCAGTACACCACTTTTATACAAATACTACCAAATTTCATTAGTAAAATCTTGATAATAATATATTTTGACAATGCAATGACATGTTGTGTGTGAGATTCACCATGTTGTGATGTTATATACAGAGTGCAGAATGGAATGTGAAAGGTATGTTTTTTTGTGCTCAGTGAGTACTCAGGAATCAGAGGAGAGGAGAGAACAAAGACAATGAGTCATGAGCGGAGAAAGGAAAGGAGAGATGAAACTTTATTATTCAAATTTTAAAATAACAATACTCGGACTGTTGCAGTCATTGGTGCTTCTCCATATCGTCGTCTGGAAGACGGTCGAGCTGTCGTCATTGTCTGTGGTTGTTGAGGATCCACCTGAGATGTTTGTGGTCTACTTGTCCCCGGTCTGTTGTCTTCCATATTTTTATTGTTTTTGTCTAGTATGTTCCTAGTTTAGTTCCTATGACAAAAGACAAAATAAACTCAAAGAAACGTTTGGAATTTGGTATTTGGTATTTGGTATGTAGAGATTTTTTATGTGTCTTCAGTCTTCATACTTCAACTTGTATTGCAGTTACTGTACATTTAGATTGTGCCCTTTTAAATGCCTAAAATGACCGTAGTAACCTCAGCTAGACACTTGACAGGCATTTGACACTTGACTGTACCCTTAAAAACCTACAATATAAGTTAAAAAAGTAACAGAAGATCGTGTATTTTTTTTTAAATATTTCAAAAGCATTTGTATTGCTCCTGAGTTTTCCCTTCCCTATATAGCATTTCATATTGTAGCCCGTGGGTTTCAAAAAAAGAATTTTGGACAAAACAAATCAAATTGATGAAACATCATTTCTCCCTATGAAATCGGGCCTAAGGAACTTTTCACTCTTTTTGTGCAGAACAGAAAATAATTATACAATCCAATCAAGTGATACAAAATAGGAAGTTTTTGGAAACTTTTGAGTTTACAGGACACAAAACTCTAAGTCGGTAAATACAGAGAAACGGAAAGCCAAAATCCAAAACTATTACATTGCTACTGTATTCTTAATTATTAATCACTTTTCTTTTCTCTTCCTCTTGTATGCAGTATATAATATAGTATTTTCACCTTAGAAACGAACCAAAATATCCATAACGACGAACAATAACGATCTTAAACCCTTTTGTTTTATTAATAAAAGAAGTCTTTAGAGAGTTTATTTATGTTTCATTTGTCTTTTGTGTTAAATAAAATTGAACTAAAGTGGTGGAACTACTCTCCTTGTTTTGTTGACAAATGTTTCACTTTGGTTTCCTAGGTGCACAGACAGCCTTACGTTATGCTCAACAGGATTGAGCGCAGCAGTGAAGTCGTTTTTCTTGGTTGAAAAAGTATGTACATGCATGTATTATACTATTATGCTTTTCCTATTTAAAAAATCCGGAGTTAGTGTGCTTAATTTCCATGTTTCCCAATACTCAAGTTTGACCTCCCAGTTATTCACAAAATCCAGATAAAATTCCAGATCCTGAAATCCAGGAGAAAGTTTCTCTTCAAAGAAAGTTTTCTCTTGTCTTCTGGGCACTGAAAAACAAAAGTGAGCCTTATACCTTATGCTAATATATTATTATATGTTTTATGTTCCACGCCTTTTTTGCATGCAAATAAAATGCATATTAATGTACCGTTTTTTAGTATTTTATAGTTATATATTCAATCTCATACTACATAGCTACATATATTATGTAGTAGTTCAATTTATTGTTCTTAAGGACAAATCAAAAATATAAAGATAAGCGTATTTCACTATGTACTATGTTATATATATACGAAAGTATATTAGATTGATTTGATACTCTTCCAATAAAACATTATTACATTTATTATTCATTGTCTAAACTTTAAATTTAAGGTTTTCTTAAGGTATTCATAAATGACAGAGGTAATTGATCATAGTTTTTTTTGCTTTTCTCTTATATGTTGTATATCTATAAATATTTTTCATGTTTTTACGTATTCTCAAAAGTCATTCTTTTTTTCTTCAGGACATATTATGTTATAAGTACTTATTTTATTATACATTATATACATAACCGTTTTAGTATGTATTTCTATTTTTACCTAATAGGAAATAGGATACATTGTTCAATTCATTCAGTAATTATAATTAGTAATAATAATTATTATTATTACTTGATGCTATTTTTTCAATCTTATCTTCATTTTTATAAAGCTCCGTATTTATTTCAAAGATATGACTTTTCAAGTTTCAAATATATTTTATAGTACAAGTATAATCTATTATGTTATTCAATATCATTCCTTTATTGTTTATATACCTACCTATTTTTATTGTTATTTATTTTACAAAACGCACAAAAGTACAATCTATTTTTAGTACTGTAATACATGTGAGAGATTGTAAGATTACTGTAATAATATTATGTAGTCAATATTTTTTTCTTACTCTCTGTGTGATTCCATGTAGCTCATCAGGCTTTATTTTACTTTGTATACCTACACAATGCGTACAAATTTTAGTAGAATCTACTAATATTGCATTTGATACATATGTTATAAACTGAGTGAAGTTTTAGCATCATACTACCATGTGCCGTATATTATTTGGAATTATTGGGATTTGGGATGAAGAGCACACAAAACACATACAAAATAGAATTAAATACGGAAGTTGTATGGATATATATTATGTATTTCGCTTGTCATTATGCTTCTTGTGTTTCTTTTGGTTTTAATGAAATGTTACAGTATACACATAAAATTTCATCATCATAAATCATCAGTACCAATCACTGGTTACTGATTATAGTATAATCCACTGAAAATTCTAAATGAGCTACCTACTTCATCAAATATAATATTTAATATTTAAAAAAACAAAACAGAGTATAAGCATATGATAGTTGTACTACTCATCTAAACATATTTTCACTAGTAAAACGTAAAACAAAATTAATTTCATATTTTAATTGGTATAACATAAAATGTGGGTAAACTTTTACTGTATTGAAAAGGTGGATCAGTCTGGCTTGATATAATGTCATGTTTTTAATGAAAACATGTACCGTGTGTACTATAATTATGTAAAATTTCAGTTGTAAGAAGGGAAAATCTCAGATTGGCCCACCTTGAATACAACAAGAGTTTAAGTACCCAACACATCATATGACAATAAAACATGTAACTCTATCATCATCATAATATTTATACGAATCATATAATAATATAACAGAGTAGCGCATAATATAACATGTATGATATTTACGAAATATATTATGTAAAATTATGTAAGTATAACATGTGTAACAGAAAACAGAACCTCAATTCACGCCATACACTATTTGTACATCATCAAATCTGCAAAGATTTTTTTCTTCTGCCAAAAACACAAAACATATTCTGTAAAACAATAACAATAGGTATTATTATTATTCTTGAGTATAATATATGTACATCTCAATATTAAACATTAAATGGAAGAAAATAAAATATTTTTTGGTAAATAAATCAAAACAAAACAGATATATGTGGGTAATGATTACACGAAACGAAGAAAAATTTCAACTAAAAGTAGTCATCTGCTCTCATACACATACACATTCATTTTGAATGTCTGGAATATAAAAACAAAGAGGTAACAATAAAACAACATAACCATACATGAATAGTAATAAAATTATAAAATGTTGTATAGTAGAATATATATATTCTAATAAAATAATAAGGTAAAACTACCTTATTTTCCTAAATAATGACTGGTAATTAACAGTTTACACATTACATATATATATATATACATATTACTAGACGATAAAATATAAAATAAGACACAAACACATAATATGTTATATATATTATATATATCATAATATTATTTAGATCTCTACTATATCGCTCTTTTAAATGGAACTATAAAATCAAAAACAAAATATGAGTAAAAAGTAATCCGGTTATATGTACAGATGGTTGTTAAACTGTGCCACTAATTTGATTTGGAAGTTAGCATAAATAAAGTAACATATATAACATGACCGTATAACTATTGTACATACACGCAGACAACAACAAAGGAACCCTAAAAATTTCAAACTAGCACAAAAAGAAACTTTGAAAATTTTTGGTGCTAATGTTTTATGGGAAGGACCATCAAATTTTTTTGGAGTAGCTACCAATCGGGACTTGTAAAATTTTTTATGGAATTTTTATTTTTTTTAAATTTTGAAAAGTATATAGGCATGTGCGCCTCCATTAGTTGTGACAACGTATTTAAAGAAAAAAATTAATTCGAATTCCTAATACACTTTTTTTTGAAAAAATTGTATGTATACATACATACAATTTTTTCATACAATTGTGTTCAGTTTTGTACATTATATCATGCTTTCAATTTTATTATACTGGTTTTATTTTTCAGTCTTTATTCATCAATCATAATAATAATATAATATAAAAAGTAAAATCTATAATAGTAACTGCTAATATCTTTTGTTGGATTTTGAACTCTGAAAAATAATATTGTTAACAGTTAACAGTTATTTTGTCAGTTTTATAATATTTTAAACATAAAAAAAAGGACTTGAATTATAAGGACAGAATCGCGTGGTATTAATCACCCTTATTTTTTCAAAATACCGATTTGGTTATTGATGTTATATGTCATAAACCATAAAATTAGCTATCATTCTGTTCAAGAATTTTATGTTGTTATGATTTTGATTTCGAAATATCCGGTTTTGAAACAACACCAAAAACGAACTTTAAACTCTTATTACAGGCTTATTCTAAATACAATAAAAATTTTGTCTATCTCGAACGTTTTCTAAAATAGCAAAGAAAATTAAGTAACATTAAAATTTAACTTTTTTCAAAATTTTGGAAAATTTTTATGTTAAATTTTCGTATCTCAAAAACAGGTGGGACACAAATTCTAGCTTTAGTCATATCAATTTAAAGAAAGTTCATGTACTAACTAACAATTTAAGATTAGTTAGAAAAGCTAGATTTTGTGTCCCACCCATTAAAATTGTGTTTAATTATGGAACTTTTTTTATTAGCGTAGGAGATTTTGGTGTGCAGCGGCAGAGAG
>JAQGBH010004385.1:0-16970 GCA_034698265.1 Sminthurinus aureus | reverse complement strand
CAAATCGAGAGAGCAAAATCCAGAGTTGACCAACATTTTTCTTTGGAGACGAGAGACGAGTCTTAGTTTCAAATAATTATCATTGTTTTATCTTTCATCTTATTGTACGACACAGTATTTATCTATGTTCTTTTCTGTGAATGTTCTGTTTTCTTTTTTCCCATTTAAATTCAGATTGATCAAAATCATGTAAAAGTCAAGCTTCACTAAACTAACATTTTATTTGTATTTGTATTTTGACAGTAAATGATCATTATGTTTAATAATTATTTTATGATGCAGCATGATTTCTAGAGTAAGTAAACATTTTTTTCAAAGATCCTTGTGAATTGTCAAGTGCTCCAATTTTACGTTGTTTTATGAAAAAACATCATTTTGAATAATACAAGATTCTTTTTCTTGTTACATTTAAAAAACTTTCTGTGTAATTTTGTTATGTCGATTGATTTATGAGTCTTTTTGACCATGAAATAAATTCGCAAATGTGTTTGTATGAAAATTAACTTATAAAATCACGTGGCTACATCATAAATTGGCATTTTAATTCAGGCATCAGGCATTTGTTTTATGTAGAAAATAGAATGGCACTAGTTACTGATTTTAACACGCAGAATTTTTAAATTATTGAAGCAGCTTCTTTTCATAGCAACGTTGATTATTGATATATTTTTGTGTAAGTGTTGAGTTTTTTATGTCTTCAACTACTTTCTCTTTGTGTCAAAGATCAGGCTTTATTCAGTATAAAATTCAAACGGCGTTGAACTTCAAAATTTGTGTGTAATATGTTCATGTGTTTTGTGTTTTTATTTGGATGTGTCTAGTGTCTAGCACTCTGAAATTTCGGGAGTTTTTAGCATCTCCATTACGAGAATTGTCGTTTATTCAGTATAAAATTGAAACGTCGTTGAACTTGAGCATTCCAGCGGCGTGATATCTCCATGTGTTGTGACTTGGATGATTTTGTGTCTATCACTCAAAACAGAATTTTGAACTTTTGTTTTTTTAAATCCATTCAGCAGCCAACTCGTCACCGTCTCCACTTTCTTCCAGAGCGTTGATATTTCAGTTAGAAAGGAAAAAGTGGACAAAGTCAATCCCAAGACCAGAAATGAAAAACAAACTATAAAATTCTCCAGTCCAAAGGGTTTCAGATTTGCAAATCCCAAAGTTTCTCTCGTGACTTTGTCCAGTGGCTCGTAGAGGGATCCTTTCACATCCTTTTGACTCATCATCCATTCGCGTCCTCGTTCTTTTCGATAGTTGATCGCCTCCGCCTTCCAAAAATGCAAATGACCTACAAAATAAAAAATAAAATTATCAATCAGAAATTTTTCATCTTTCTCAACAGTCGAAGCTTTCCTTATTTTCTTGTTGTTTTTTTTTTACCTGTGTCTCGAATCCATCCGATGATGTCGTTAAATCCTGAATAAAATTTAGAGTATCTCGGCATGATCAAATTCAAAGGGAGACTCAAAGCCTCATCTGAATGTTTCAGCGGATTGAAAGTTGGATGCAGGGTCAAATTCTGTGAGGCGATGGAATTGGCTATTATTGGCCATGAAACACAGGCTTTTTTCTTCTCCAGAGCAGCCGAAATAATACACTGCGGGTACTTTTGACTGTAGATGAGTCGCTCTTGAATCTTCATAAAAATTGGATTTTTGGTCTGTTGAAAATAGAGGTCTCCTGCGCCTCCTGGAAAACTCGTCATTGTGTAAGTGAAATCCGATCTTTTGGACAGTTCTAAAAATGTACTCGGCACTTTTTCCGCCTGGGGGAAACTGAGAAACGAAATGAGATTGCTGTTGTAGCCGACGCCGAGAATGATAGAATAGAACAAGAAACAGCCGTAAAGATAGCGAACTTTTCGTGGGACGTTCCGAGATTCTTGGAGAAGCGCACAAAATGGCAAAATCACAGAGTAGTATCGCGCTTCACTTTTTGCCATAGATTTTTCTTTGGTTTTTCTATGGCTATTTTGTTCTATGGCGTTTTTTCTGGAACTAAATCTGCTGATAAGTGAAATTAGTGAAAATCCAGATCCAGATGAGCCGGAAAATGGCGACGTCATTTGGAGGTAGAAAATTGGGATCGCAACGATTAAGGAAACGCCGATGAGGAGCCAAACAAATGGCTGAAACGGATAGAAAATTGCTTGCCAATTTAATGAAATTTGAGGATGCGCCTGAAATAAAACAACACGTAATTAAAAAATTCAAATCAATTTTTGCGGGAAAAAGCAGGTTTTCAAAAAAACAAAAAACTTGATGTCGTACCGTGTAGAAAACCATGTCGATGACAAAAATATAAGTTGTGAAGTCCAAAAAGGGAAATCGCTCAAGTGTTGCGCCGAGGGCGAAAAATACCTCCAGCTCATTCTCAATCATGTCGTTTACATAACCCGCCCAACTTCCATTCGGATGCTGGTTTATTCCACGCATTCTGTACCAAAAAAATTCATTTCCAATTTTTGTCTTACTATTTTTGTGTGAATATGTTTTGTAAAATTCTTACGCAAATTGGTCGACGGTTGTGAGATTATAATGTTTTTTGATGGCGACCAGCGCCTTGTAGAAATGGCCCAAGATCGGCTCCTTCTTCTCATTCAGCACCACATACGGCTCCAATCCGAAAATCGCCGCCCTGATTTTTTTACCGCAACACAAATTACAAAACGGGAATGGAAATTTTGGCACAGCAACGGAATTTTCACCCACTTTTCCCATGGATTGAAATTGGAATTTTCTCTCAGCGTTGACTTCACTCATGATTTTTATATCACTTTTGCTGCCAATTGAAATTCCCGTTTTGTACTTTAGTCTCAAAATCGCATGATTTTCCTCAAACTCCCTTTGAATTTGATTCATTGAAGTTGCCATGAAAATAAAGTGCGTTGATTCCGGTCGTCGATTTCCGCTTCGTTTTCTCACACTCTCAATGAAATTTTCAGCCGAGTTGAATTCCGGTTTAAATTGACCATCTTTTTCAGCATCGTTTTCACCATCAAGGAAAACGAGCGCCGTGCTGCACTGGAAAGAGAGTCGACGAATATCCAGAAAATTGTTATTGTTGATGTTGTAATCGGCGTGAAGTTGTTTAATTTTCTCGTCATATGATGAATTTTTGTTTGAAAACTCGTTTTGACTCTTCCTTGTGAAAATCATTTGACTAAATTCAAATGCAAACGAAAATTCAAACTCGTGTGAATTCAAATGAAGAAATGGACGGGAAATGATTTTGTCGTAGTTTGCATGGAGATTTTCATCATCTCCAGTGATTTTGAGATCACAAAAATTTCCAGCTTGCGGATTTTCAGGAGCGAGTTGACTCAGGAAATTCACGAGTATTTGATGAAGGAAATGGGAATTTTCATCCTGTGGAAAATGGTGCTGCAAAATAATCCCTGATTTTTGTTGATAAGAGCCATACACAAAGAAAAACAGTAGCAAAATTGAAATTGTGTTCATTTTTAGCCGGGTTCTTTAATTTCTAATTTAAGTGAAACGAAATTTTACCAACAGGAGAAAAAAGAAGTAGAAAGGAAAAAATACAAAATACAATGCGGAGCATTTTGTTTGGTGTTGTGTTGTGACTGTCGCGAATTTGGAAGTGTCCGAATTGGTTTTATTTTGGTGGTGATTGCGTCAAGCAGCCTCATTAATAATAAATAATAAATAGTTACTCGTCAAGTTCAATCGGATTGCGAATTGCGAATTGATGTTAATTGCGTAAGGATTGTTCGTCTGATTGTGAGTTTGGTTTGGCCAGGATAAAAAATAATGTCTGCTTAATTACGCTTCAAGTTAATGGAAAAGTCGGGTTTACTTTCGCAATTAATTTGGTCATTTGAGTTGACTGTAATTGCGATCGATTTTCACCGTCTAAAAAATTATTCGGGTGTTTTGTGTCTGTTCACGTGAATAGAAGGCGATGAAAAAGCGGAACGCGAAGATAATTACGGATTGCCAATGCCAAAGTCGGTTTTTATGACACACAATACACAAAACACCAGACATAAGACGGATAAACGTGACTGGTAATGAGAAATTGGGATATTGAATAAAATATTTGGGGGTAAATAAACAGGATTTTTGGTGGCGAATTTTGGCGGTCGCTGTGTACTAGGTACTTCTCATTGGATATTGAATATTGATCGCGTGCTTTGTGCTCGAGTTGACGTCGCACATCATCGCATCGTCAATCGTTAGTTGACTTTTTTGCTCTGTCTAATTATCTGTTTTCTTTTTTTTTCCACACCGAGTTGTGCAAAAAGAGGTGGGTTGAGAAATATCATCAATATAAATATCAACGACATTGAGCTGGACTGAACTCGAGATAATTGTTTGCCTCTCCAATTAAATTAAACGGTATTTTTTCAGCTCAAGAAATTATTTCATTTTCCCTTCTCTCTGCTTTCACACTGTGCACAAAATACTAGCACTAGAGTTTGCTATAAACTTGACTGTAAATATAAGAGAGAATAAGAATAGCAGATTTTATGTGGTAGAGTGGTGTCTCTTTAGCCTTTAGGCGAAAGCCGAATAAGCCGATGAGAAAATTTTAGTTGGCTAATCACAAAAAAAACTGTATCTGAAAATGATATTATGGTGGAAATGTTTATCGTTATTTTGTCGCAGCCGAGAGCAAAAGCCAGCCAATGAAACAACTGAGAATGCGAACTTGGTTTTGTAAGTAGAAAAATGTTAAACGGCGTTGAACTTTGCACATGTTAAAAATGGAAAGGATTTTCTACCACACATGATCTGAAGCATGGATAAACCGTATTTAAAACTGAAATCCCAGAGCAAATAAAATTCCTCTTGGCAAATATTCATTGTGTTGCTATTGGAGACTTGAAATTTGAGACTTGAAACTTGAGTCTGGAATTGGGAATTTCGTAGATGAGTATTTGAAAATATTGGAAATTGGAAAGTTGACTCTGGGGTTTTTCCTTGTCCTCGTTCAATAAAATGCACCACAGTCTTCAGTATTTCATGTTTAGAAAATCTTCTCTCTTGTTTTCCCAAGTCTCAGTTTAGTTCAAGTCGATTGAGTCCAAGTGTTAAAGTATTTGATGATTTGATGGAAAATGGAAACGGAGTTTTAAAGTTTAAAGCACAACAACTGACAAATGACGAATGATGATCCACTTGAAATTAGAAATATCTATGATTTTCAACATGACAAATCCGGTTTGTTTCAATTCCCAAACAAAAACAGTTGGAATTTGATTCAAAGCTTTTTATTGTTTTGCGAAATGCAGTTCCAAATCAGAGACAACAATTATCAAGATTTTCAATGAATGGTGCGTCGATGTATTATGTCCATAAATTTTAGGCGATCGATTTTATTCAGTTACTGCATTTTACGTGGATTTGTAGAATCTATAACATTATCTATGAGATGGAGAATGGTTTACAGTATCAAAACTCTCAAACGGCGTCAAAATTAGACAGCATTTTTGCTTAAAACTCATTTCACAGTTTTTATTTTGAACACAAATAGTTTAGCTACTATTTAATTTTATTCAATCTTCTTCAATATTGTTGTGCGTTTGTCCTTTTCCCATGTTTACCTCAAGGCTCAAGACTCAAGACGCTCACTCCAAAACACAAATCCAGATCTCGAATCCTTTTCATTTGTTTCAGAGATCGCTCAACTTGTGTAAAATCAATGGAAAAGGCTGATTTGCAAAATGTTTCAAACTTTGTACTTTATTCACATGTTTTAGAATACTTTATTCAACTTACTTTTATTCATCTCTGCATTTTGACAATACGTGCAAAGCCTAAATTCCAGTGTGAACACTAAACAGCTCGAATGCCTCGTCACTGTTCACATAGCATTTAAGATTTAAGTATGCAAAAACTCGAGTTGTCAGCCTTGCAATTTTTAGGGAGCGTTCAAAGTGATGAGAATCGAGAATTGAGAGAAATCGTAATTTGGCCGATTTAGTTTGGGCTTTTAACTGCTGTTTAATTTAAGTTTGGACTTTGCAGTAAAAAATCAATTGTTTTTGTTCATAACATGTTGGTATAAATCGTAATCATTGAACTATAATTTTTTATGGTCTATAGAACAGAAAAGATATTATTGTTTATTAATTTTATTATCGTACCCATAATTTAGTGATTAATGATACAAGAAAAAAGAGCAAAATTACAGTATTATTGAGCAGCTCTTGGTTTGAATTTTACATTTTAATCTAACATTTTACTTTCTGCTTGAATTTTTCAAGTTTTGTACAAAAACAAGGACATGAATGTTTTCAAAAGATTTAAAAATCGTATTTATTAAAAGGATTTACAATCCTCTTGACTTTGAAAAATCTTGAATTTTTGTCAATCCTCGTCACTCGTGGAATTTTTTGCTTGAGCTCGTATCTCGAGCGTTTTTATCTCCGCTTGGACTTTCTCCAGTTCATTTTGCATGTTTTTAATTTTATCAAAAATGGTCGTCAATTTTGACTTTGTGCCTGCAACTGCCTTCAAAATTCAATATAATTATTATCAATTGTTGATTCGCAGAAACATTTATAATTTATGGAGCTTTTAAAAATTCAAAATTCACCATGGAAACTTTTGTCTCACTTTTAAAACTTGAGCAGCCTTCACGCGATCCTTGACCCAAATGCACAGACCTGTGGCGCCATCCAGTGCCGGAGGTGCTTTGTACTCCTGACCTGTCGCCGTGGATTGAAACCACTCCTTGTCCTTGTAAATCTTTTCCAGTTCTTCCAAAGTCGCCTCGGGCACTTGACCTGGGTCAAAGTTATTGAGCAGTTTGATGAAATTCTGGTTGTACAACAGTTTTCTTCCGGAATCCCAATAACCTTGCTCCTTTAAATTATCAATCATCAATTCTCAGATTTTGCATTACGTTGCCATGACAACAACAAAGGTCAAAGGTCAATAGAAAACATGTCATAAAAGTAAAACCTTTTTCTTTTCATTTGCATAAGTGAGAGATTGTTGAACTCCCTTGAGCATCAAATAGACAGCGCCCATCACTTGTTTCACAATCACCGGTGGATTTTTATAGATTTTTAGCGCAGAGATATCCTTGGGCGTTATTTTCTCCCAAAAATCCTCCCGAATTTTGTAGGTGTCCTTTTCTGAAATGTCGGATTCATACTCCGCTTTTGTCTTCTCCAGTTTCTTGAGGTCGTCCAGTAGTTTTTTCTCCATCTCCTTCGCAATCTTTAGCCTCCGAGCGGCCTCTTCCGGAGAAATTATGAGTTGGATTTGTCTGGTTACAGCGACATCTTGCGATTTTTTTGAAGACATTTGTTTCAAAACTAAAAATTTAGAAATTTAGTCAGAAAAAAAATAGCATTTTGCATCTTTTATATATTATGATGCAAAATTGAAATGACTGATGAATCCAAAGGACAATTTCTATGGTAACAAAATTATCAGAGTTTTGAAGCATTTCATAGAAATGAAATTACGAAAAATGGATTTTGTAAAATTATGAAAAAATAAGTAGGTTTTTATTGTTCTTTTCCAGTTTTAAAAAATATACATCATTTGAACACACAAAAGTTCAACATAAACGAGCGAAACAGTAAAAAAAAGTAAAAAAAAAATGTGTGATTTGAACGCCGTTCGTTTTTTTCTTGCTTTGTTTCATGAATAATTGCAGTCAGATTGCTTCTCCGTTGATTTTTTTCAGCTTCTTTCCACTCGAACTATAATCGGCCTTTGAGAATTGGGCTTTAGATTTGAAAACTGACACCCCTTGAAAATAGATCCGATTGTTCTGAGTCCCAGATGAAAAGCCGTTGTATATCCTTGAACAAAAGTTTCCGCCGAATTGCCAAAACACTTTGAGCTCCCGTTGAAATTAGGCCCTTCAAAAAAGAGCCATTTTTCATTCCCCGTCATCCCGAAGTATTGAACTCCCGAGGGAATTGTGAGGCCACCATAAGCGGACCTTTTCACTGCTATTTCTCGACCACCCCAACGATTAATGCCAGTGTACAGGCTGACAAAATTCTCGTGCGTTTCACCAGAGCCAACGTGTCGAAATGACCTGTAGGGAAACGAACTCTGACCACAAATTAAATCCGGACTGTTCCAAGAGCCGAAATAAGTGTAAGTCCCGCCAAAATTCTCTTCTGGGAAAACGAGCCACCTAAATAATTATAAAATTGATCATGGAAAAAATTACTGTTATTTCTCAAAGTTCCTCAGTTTCTTTATGAACAAAGGTTCAAAATTCAGTTAAAAGAAAAAAAGTCTTACAATCCTCTGGCGCAGATTCGATTTGATCCTGAAACTCGAATGTATTTGCAAATCTGTGTTGGATTGGAATTAGAAACAGCGGAGTGAAAGGAACAAAAGTTGTTCCCATTTCCACTTCCACTGCTCGGATTTTCATGGATTATAAGTTCTTGAAGAAAACCCGTTGACAGGGAAAATAATCCCAGGAAATTGAGAACGAGACATGTGAATTTGACTGGATTCATTGGAATTGATAAAACGGGGAAAACTATGCAAATTTTTATAAATCAGTAAAATGAGTAGCAAAAAAGAATCGAAATTTAGTGCAAAACTCTGTATAAAAAATAAGCAACTGAATATTTAATGATATGCTGGAAATTGTGTTTTATACCGAGAAAAAATCAGGAAGCAAAAGTAAAACGTTTTTTTCTGTCATGTTCTGTCTGATTTATTGCAAACATAAACAAACAAATCCAAAATTCCAGATTCCAGACGCGTGAAAAGTCAATATTTTGATGACCCGTTTACGAATTTTAGCGTGAGTTGAAAATGTTTGCACACCTGCAAAAAAAGTGTCAAAAGGAAAAGTGTTGAATGTGGCTCATTTGAAAAAAAAACAAACTGAGGAGAGTAAATAAAATAGACAGAAATTTTTTAATGCATTTAATCCAGAAAATATACAAAAAGTGTGATAGATTTTGACGCCGTTTGATATTTATTTGGGCATGTAACATGATTTGAATGAAATAGATCGATCAGGTAGTCCTTAGTCATAATATCTTTTAGAATCCGAGTTGAACCAGTTGAAAAACGATACAATAAAACACCATTTCAGATAAAAATATTCCCGTTGAAAAAACTCCACCGCTCAAGAAAAGCCAAAGCGCCGCTTTATTTACTGAATTTCTAAATGAGGGTAATTTTTCCTTTTCTGCTCTTGATTTTCTTTCCTGTCCATAAATTTTCCACAGAGAAGACGCTCTTGATGGTAAATCCGTTCTTTGTTTCTCAATATTATTAGTAATGCCTTCTTTTTGCCGAAATTCAAACTCATCTTGGATTTTTTGCCAGTAGTTGAAAATCCCCGTTTCATAATTTGCTTTAAAAGAACTGGCGATCAAGTCCAGATTGGGCTCGTAGAAAGCAACGTGAAGTGGATAGGTATAGATTGTAAAGTCATTGAGTATGTGAATAGTTTTTTGGGAGTGCCGAAGTGGGAAAAGAATTTTATACGATTCTTCCTCTTTGTGTAAAAGTAGCATTGCTTTTTTGTCCAAATCTTTCTGCTTGTCTTGTTTGTCCTCCGATTCACTCACCCAATTCTGGACAATTGAGTGGAGTTCTGATAAGGATTTTTCTTGTTTCGGGGCTCCAATTTTCCGACCCTTTAAAATATACTGTAGATTTGACTTGACCTCTTGACGTTTTTGATGGCTGCCGCCGGCGTGAAAATGAGCGCTGGTGAATTTATAGCCCATTTTTATTAAATCCTGGAGATGAAGATCCGACTTTTCAATTTTGGGCACAAGTGCCGTGCTCTTCAACTCACTGAGATAAAAATGGCTAAGGAAAAAAATGGCGAATAGCCAAAACGTGTGAAACCACCAGCGCCATCTTGAATTTGAAACCCGCATTTGTGTTTGGCCACATAAAGGACCAAGAGCATTCGCAACGATCCACGGAATCTCTCTCTGGTGGAATTTTATGAAGAAGAGGAGAATCACAAGACTCAGAGTGGTCAGGAGAAAGCGCCAGACATTTTTATAAAATGGTGCCAAAAGGCAATTCAAAACATGCAGATCAAGACTCGTCGTATCCTCTGCATTGGGGCGGGAAAAGTACAAAATTTTAAATTTTTGGTCATCCACTTTCTCGGTGTGGCTGCAGCAGTAACGGCCTCTCTCGTCCCACCCACAAATAGCCGCCATTGATATGCAACCACAAGCGCGGCCATTTTGATCCCGAGGAATCTCATCCCACTTGAATTTATGGACTACTGTCAGATTCAAAGAGCCCAACAGCTCATTAATTTGCTTGTAGACAACCATGTCTAAAAGTTGCAGATTCAAAATTTCGCGGGTGGTCAGTCGGCCATTTTGAACTTTTTCAGCAATGAAGTTTTCATCGGCATTGTTTGAGTCATTTTATGATAAACATCTCCCAACTCGAGTACTTTTCGCTGCTTGTAAATAAATTCATGGAGGATTTTGGCGCCATCTTTTTGTACATTCTTTCGAATTCCTATTTCTTTATTTAAGGCGGTAATTTTTAAAGATGTGTACTCCAGTTTCGACTTTTGGTTGATAAACTTTAGCTGAATGATGGAGATTTCCAAGATTTTGATGTTGATTTTTTGCTCGTTACCATAGAGAAATTTTGAAGGATTTTTTATCAAAATTTCAAGGAAATTTACTGGAGCCAAACAGAAGATTTTGTGGATTTCCTTGTCAAGCACTGTGGTAGGCGAAGAAAATCGATTTTCCCTCAAGGTCAAAATAATTAAAAAATCCTTTAGTTTATCAAGTTGTCCGCCATTTTGACTCAGAAACTGACTCGCAATTTCTGCGTCATTGAACTGTTCTTGTCCACCATATAAAAAATGTATCTTTCTACCGTTGCCATGTTTAGCCCAAAATTCGCCCAATTTTCCTTTGGGGGTGAAAGCGGAATCAATCATAATTTCAGTAGGTATGTTCATTTTATGTGTGATTCTGCTCAAAATTTCGCTACCACCGCCGCCATCTTGTGACAAAATGTGAATCACAATGGTCGATTTTTGAAAAAAATGGAAAAACGTTGTCAAATCTAAATCAGTCTCTTTTTCAATATTTTCAAGTTTTGGAGAGGTCAAAAACTCAAGTTTAGATGAAGAAACCGGAACCGGAATCAAAGTGGCAGTAGAAAATAAACGTAAATGCAAAGCAACTAAAAATCCAGCAAAAAAACCAGTTTGAACCATTTTGCACAAAAAGAAAGGCAAGTACAAAACAGCGGACGACGGACATTCGCACAAGTTAAATATTCCAGCTCCAACCTTTTTACGGAATTGGGTCTCCCATTTTGTACTTTGTACCTGAGCCACGAGTCTCGAGTTATTCAACTCCAACTAACGAGAACAACTTTTGTACTTTGTACACTCTAATCATGCATTCAGAGCATGTTTGTGAATGTCTGGACAATGGCTAAATAAATGACGAATGGTAAACAAAACAGTGGAAAATCCTTCAGACTTTTGCCCTGTCTTTTGTCTTCAGTTATTTATTCAGTTTTTGACGAAAGGTGAATGTAAATCAATCACAATCGATTTTCTGTACATTTTGGTGTGGATTCTCTTTTCCTGTAGTTACGAAAAGACAGCAACAGATTTTGGTGTTTCGGGTCATTCGGTCGACGCTAAGCTCACTCAAAATTAAAATTATTAGTACTTTGAGTATTATTGGAAATTTGAAATGCTTGTTGAGTTTTCATCATTTTATTTCACCTTGTTTTCGAGAATGGTTTGAAGCACGTGAAGAATGAACAGGGAAAAAATTCATCTCCTGAGCTCTTGACGAAACAACAAAACATAATCAAAATAAGCAAGTGTCATTTTGCTCGACACAAATTTTTAAACATGAACAAAAGTATAAAGTTTCATGATGATTTATTTGACTTTTGTGGACAAGAGAATTCAAAATTTCACATTGAAAAACAAAATCAAAGTCAAAGTATTTTTTTTTGCAGATGAAAATCAATTTTTGATTTTTGGATTATTTTCTCGTCCAGATCTTCATTTCTGTTTTCGCTACGGATTTCCAGTTTTTCCACGAATGCCAGAGAATGCCATTGGCATGTGAAGTTTCTTCCTTCTCTCGATAAGGTCCATTTAAATGGGAATAACTAAACCAATTGTTAAACTGTTGAGAAGGACAAACAAAATCAATTCCGAAATAACATCAAAAGTTTCAAGGGGTTTAAAAGATATGCGCTTTTACATTCGTCAAAATTTTTAAACGCAGTTTAATTTTGGTATGTTTCTTTTTTCCATGTTTTTGATCTGTAATTTGACTTTGGAATAATTTGCAAATGATCATTTTTTCATTAAACTAGTTTTTGAGAATGTGTTGTTTTCCACTCACCCACCAACCCCCACCACCACATGATATTCCACACAACTTCCACCCGATAAATCATTGTCCTTGTCTTTGGTGCTGAATTTCATTCCATCGAGATGCACACGGAGCCCATAACCACTAGGATTCGTCATCGAGTTTCCTGCTGTTGAACTTCCAGAAAATCCGCTAAGTGACAACCGATAAAAATCCGAAGCATCCGAAATTGAGAAGTTTGAGTATTTTGCCCACGCTTTGTTCCCTTCAAAATCATCCAGGTCGATTCGTCAGAAGCCACACACCGTCACCTCGTCTCGTTCCGTTTTTCATTTCGTCCACTTCTTTTCTCAATGATTTAATCTGCTCTTTCATTTCCTCTTGGGATTTTTCATAAGAACTTTTCAATGATTTAGATTCTTCTTGACTTTTTTCCAGTTCCCGAATTCGATTTTCAAGAGTTTTCAAGTAGCCGAAAAGACCTTCCAAATTTTCCAACGGTTTTTCAGTCGTAGCTTCGGGCTGATTCGAATCACTTGAGCCGAATGCAAACACCGCGAAGCAACACAAGGAAAAAACCACACACAAAGTCAATTTCATTTTAGACATTTTTTACTCAGCTTCAAACTTTTGTGGTTTTCACTGAAGCGCAAACTAAAACTGAAACAAAATTCCGAATCAAAATCAAGATAAATCGCACTCACAAAACAAATTGTATTTTTATTTACTCTTCTTTCTGCAATTTCAACGTTGGTTTAATTCTGCTTCTTTTTCTGTGTCTCAATCTTGAATGTTGAATGGAGCAAGAACTATGAAGTGTTCTGGTCAAATTTACTCGTGTGTAATTTATTGACTCGCACAATTTTTCTTCTCTTCACTTGTTCGTATGAGAAATGAGAAACTGTTTACTGGGGAATTTCCATTCATTCTACAAAGACGATTAAACCTGAAGGATGTTGCGACGGATGTTGATACGCGAAAAAAGTTGGATTGACGTGGACATTCAAATTCACGTGTTGCAGATAAAAAGCAAATGAATCAAATTGGATTTGGATTTACTGAGAGAGATTTAGAGACGTAGAAAAAGAAACTTAAAAATAAAGTTCAATGTCAAGAGTAAAATTCGTCATCATCTTTTTCAAATCGCCTGCTCTCTGTTTTCTCACCAAATCCTCAGATTTATGCGCAAAACTGTACAACTTGAATTTCTTTGGCAATGATTTAAATGCGCCGATTTGAATAGGAAATTCATAAAGTTATTTCCAATTCATTTGCAAAGATGATAATTTAAAGCAAAGAATTTGCATATTCCAAAAACCAAAACATTGACAATTGACAACTGACGTGACTTTTCACAGTATACAAAATTTAAATGGATGAAACTGAGTTGAAGTTTGAATTCCATTAGATTTGATTGTTTTACAGAGAAATATTCAAGAAAAGCACATGAAAATCTGAATGAACAAAGCCAAATCCCAAATCTCAAATCCAAACGTCGTCATAATTTTCATCTTTTATCACAGAAACGAACAAGACATGCGAAAGGAAATGTGGATTCATTTGACTCCGTCTTTTTACTGGGAATTGACAACTGAGATTTTGTCCTTTTCCAAGAATTCTTTTCATTTGAATGACGCTCGTTCGTTCGTTATCTTTCACCGTTCTGCATTTCCCATTCATTCGCGAGATGAAAAAGTCAATTTCAATTTCAATGTGTGCGAATGGAAAATGAACAAACGTCCAAACGTCCAAATGAATGAACTGTCAAGTATTTTTTCACAGAAAATCTGCAGAGTGATTAATTTTAACTTGACTTTTTGACTGCGCAATCAATTTTAATAGTTGCGGAATTTATTGTGCAAATCGTTTAAAAATGTTTAAAACTGAGCAACTGAATATTTGAAGAGTTGCGTCCAATTGTGTTTTATGCAGAGAGAAAATCAGGAAGCAAAAGTAAAACAGTTTATTCGTGTCATGTGTCATGTTTTGTCTGATTTTACGCAAACATGAGCAAACAAATCCAAAATTCCATATTCATGATTCCAGATTCCAGACGCGTGAAAAGTCAATGTTTTGATGACCCATTTACGAATTTCAGCGTGAGTGGAAAATGTTTGCACATCTGCAAAAATGTGTCAACAGGAAACATGTTAAAAACTGAATGTTTCTTATTGAAAAAAGAACAAACTGAGGAGAGTAAATAAAATATGCAGAGGGACAAAATAAAATCAACCATTTTTACGCCTTTACAATTCATTTGAAGTTTGAACTTTGTTTACACAGTGAGCTAAACTTGACATGTGCAGGCACAAAACAGGGTTCGAGAAAGTCTTCAAAAATGCAAGCAAATGAGCAGGAAAATTTTAGTGCAATTTTAATTCAGCCCAGAAAATAAAAGTTTGAGTGGGGTTCAACGCCGTTTGAAAATATTTTGAGCATTTTACGTGCACGAAGTTTTACAGTTTGACTGATATAAATTTTTCGCGGAATTAGGTTTTACATTTTGCATTTTGTACTTTGTACTGGAGTCTGGAGGATGACTAAATAAATGAGGAATGATAAACAAAACATGAGAAAATACTTCAGACTTTTACCGTGACTTTTGTCTCCAGTTATTTATTCAGCACTTGGAGAAAAGTGAAATTAAATCAATCACAATCGATTTTCAATACATTTTGGTGTGGTTTTTCCTTTTCATGTCAGCTCATGAAAAGCATGAGCTACTCTTCTTTTTTCTTCCGGCATCCAGAGTCCAGAGTCCAGAGAATATTCTGAGTTTCAGTTGAAACATAGAGAATAGAGAGCGAGATGCAAAATCCTCATGGAGACAAACGATTTAAATTCGTAATCCGTAATTCGTAGATGCATCGGATATTTATGCAGAAATTTTCATGCTGAATATTTCTATGCAAAAAAAGGTCAAATGTCAAGGGTCAAATTTTTTAACGACATGCAATGGAATAGTGAAACATATTTTATTCTCTTCTCCTTTGTTTTGAATATTATAATACTTCAATCTATAATCTAAAGGTTGCTATAGTAACCGAATTTTGAATTGAGAATCGCAAATAGTGATAAGAAAAATACGGAAAAAGAGACTCTGGATTTTATAATATTACATAGTAAATAATGTATAATAAATAGTAAACAGTGGACAAAACAGTTTTTTTGACTTGGATTCTTGAAAAAAGGAACAGTGAAAATGAAAGAATGTGCGGAGGAAATTCCTAATTGTTCTCTTCCTCTAGATCCCAGAACACTTGCAGACGGGGCATCAACTTAAAGCCAAATTCAATGCTAATCCACATGAACTTTTTTGAGTAGAATTCTTCTGGACTCAGCCATTTTGCCCCACATCGCCCACGGACATATGGAGTGATTGTTAATTTCCTCAAATCTAGACATTTACAGGACAAAAAATGTAAATGAATTTTCCACACCACTAATTGTAAAATTATGGACAAGGTCAAAGTTCAAAGGTCAAAGGTCAAATTTCACTTATAAGCCGGAAATGAGAATGTATTGATTAAATTTCAGTTACATTTCATGTCCAAAATGGACGGATGTTCTCTTACTGTTGTCAATTGGGAAATCAATTCTGGAATATTGACTCGAGACTCGCAGTTGTCCACCATTTTATTGTTATTGGCTAATTCGCTTCTCAGCTCAATCAACTGTTGACAATTTTTCATGGGAATTCCAGTAAAAAAGGAATCGAGAGGAGCGGAGCTATTTTCTGGTGCATCCAAAAATACACCAATGTCCAATGTCCAAAGATTCCAGTTGTGGAAAGAAACTCCAAATTGCTCGACTCCACTGGGAAAAAGGGATTTTTGGTGGTCCAAACCCTGTTTGTTTTATGTTCAGGTGTTTGAGATTTGGACAGAGCAAAGAGATGATGAAAATAGCCTCTTGATTTAATCCTTCGTCCTTGACACTCACTCTTTCCACACGGGAAAAAACAGGAATGGAATCGGGTTGAGGAAATCCGAGGGAGAAATCCATTACTCGTAGATCTAGTAGAAAAAAATGGAGATTGAAAATGAGTCGTGGAGTCATTCAGGTAAAAATGAGGAATATTATCGACAAGCTAATGAGTGCAATGTTAATGGATAACTGATGACTGATGACTCACCCAAATAAACGACAGTTTGAAAAACATCGAGAGACTGCATTTCGGGAGGAAAAACTGAAACTGGTTGTTGAAAATGGAATGGAGTGGCAAGTTGCTCAATGTACAGCGTTCTGAGCTTGGTGAAGGTGGGAAAAGCGAGTCCGGACCCCATAAGAAATGGGAGTGATTGAAGATCCAGGTGCTCCAAAGTTTCCTTGCTCGACTCGAACATTTTAGATGAGCAAGCTGGATTTTATTCTTAACTTTTCCTTTTATTCCCATTCTCTAGCTCAATCCGCCCGAGAAATCCAAATCCGATTTCAACCCTCGCAGATATTTACATTTGCTTACAAATAGCGCCCTGTGATTTATTTTGCATTTTATACGAGAACCCATTCTTTCTCAATTAAACTCAAACCGTAAATCTCAAAACTACCAGAATGGAAAAATCCAAGAATAAAACAGACAAAACAACCTAAAGTGTTCAATGTTCAAAACAAGGCGAAGAAAATTTAATGCCAATTTTATTGTAATTTCAACGCC
>JAQGBH010004384.1:0-16974 GCA_034698265.1 Sminthurinus aureus | reverse complement strand
TGGGGGCATGTTGTTATGAAATGGGGGTACTTTGTTATGTTTTGGGGGCCGTTGTTATGGGGGCATGAAAAATAAAAAAATGGGGGTGAAATGTTATGTTTTGGGGGTGATTTGTTATGAAATGGGGGCCGTATAAATCATAAGCCTCATATTAGGAGAAAAATCTCCTAATAATAATCTACATTCAATGTTACAGTTCTCTGCGTCTGTCATCCATCCATTTTTAAACCAAACAGGTATTTATTTATAATAAAATGGAGGCTGGATTAAATAAATTAAACAAGTACAAATGTGCAATACTCAGTTTCAAGTCAATAATAATTAATAATAAATACACAAATATTCATGTTTTCTCATTCACATTTAATATTTACATAAAAGTCCGTAGAATTCAGCCACGATTGTCGGCTGTAGATTGATATGAAACGGATTCTGTGGATTTTCCTTCGGAATTTGCAAGGGTTGATTTTGTCCCCTGACTTTCACTCCGTTCACTTGTTGTGGTCGTTGATGAGCAACATCGTGGCAAATGTGTGTCCATCCATTTGAATCTAGCTACAACCACGGAAAATCCATTATTTGAGTGAAAACATTAGAAATTATGAAGAATAAACGTAAAATAATATAAAATTTGTAAGAGGAAAAACCTTTGAAGAGTGAATATTTCTCGATGAGTTGTTCTCGAATTTGCTGCTTCCAGACAAACAGCCAGAAGAGGAGAAAGGGTTGAAAATTATTGTACATATCAAATATGAACCAATGCCAAGAAACTGCACCAGCTCCAGTGTCCAAAAGACTGGAAATTATTTCAAAAATCCAAGAGACGCCCA
The DNA here is from genome assembly GCA_034698265.1 of Sminthurinus aureus. Classification (NCBI taxonomy): domain Eukaryota; kingdom Metazoa; phylum Arthropoda; class Collembola; order Symphypleona; family Katiannidae; genus Sminthurinus; species Sminthurinus aureus. Next base: position 16,144 of record JAQGBH010004384.1, on the reverse strand, counting down.
TAATCACAAACAACTTGAGGCACAAAATCATCCTGAAAATTAAGCGTTTGCTTTGGCCTTAGATATTTTTCTCTTATCATTTATTTTGTGCTGTGCAAAAGTTAGTTTCTGTGTCTAGAAATTATGAATGTCAAATTCAGTCTGGCTTTTTTATTCTTACTCAATGTTGTTGTTCTTTTGAGCGGCGGTGATTGCTGAATTTTCCCCTTGAAGTCGCTTTCTCGCGTTTTGCATACCCAAGACGATTTTCATGGTCAAGAAAATGAAAATAAAATTGGGCAGGAATAAAATAATTTCTGGGTAGCTGACGTAAGCTTGAATAGCAGTGCGATCAATTGCGCAGCGGGCTCGTCCGTATTGTGGCCTAATTACTCGGTCGTCAAAAAGACTAAGAGCAAAATAAATTCATTAACCACATTTTATTCAGAAAAAATGATACAATGTCAGACAATATATTTTTTTGTGACTTTTACATTTACCCAAATTGGTGCTCGATGATGAGTGAAATTGTCACGACGATCGTTGACATTGCCAGGGCGACCAAAACGTAAGACAAAAAACGTCTCTGACCTTTCGAACGCTGCGATTTTGCGGTCATAGAGCTGGAAAAAGAAATAGTACAAAATTCTTAGTACTTGGCTGTAGATTCTGGATTCTAAATTAAGAAAAAAATGTTAATTTATTTTCTGACCTGATTGTTGACCAGAGGTCAAAGTTGAGGAGTAACATCCAAGAAAATGTAGCAAGGTGAAAAAATAGATCAGCTACAGCAATGAATACGCAAAAACCATCCTCTTTTGTATACAAATGTCTCACGCCAGTGCGAAAAAACCAGAGAAACATTGCCAAGGAAAAGGCACCACTTGTCCAACCGTGAACATTTTGCTGGTTCCAGACCAAACCGTAAACAATCACGATGAGCAAAGGAACAAAACTTGAGATAAAAACAAAGACTGTGAAGATCATGTCCTTGATTTTCTGCAAAAGGGAAAAACAAAACAAATAAGATTAATTTGTGCAGATTTGAAATAAGATAAAAATGTGGAAAAAAATTGCATGTATTATTTTTTATTATTTTTTATTTTGTACTCCTGATTCGCGTTCTGGCGGAATAAGCTCAAGCACTATGAAATTGTCTGGTGGGATTTCGTCAAATTGTTTGTAGGATGAATTTTTATTCCCCGTGAGCTCATGATCATAAAAACCGTCGATGCAGTATTCGTTTGGCTCCAGCTTTGTCCACTTGTGATTTCCACTGTCTCTCGTTTCCACTTGTCCGCTCTCAAGTATTCGAATGCTAAAAATGGATAAAAAATCATACAGCAAAGATGTTGCGTTAGAAGTTTCACAAATCTGAACATTGACACCGGCAACAGGAAGAACAATGAAAAAAAGTTGATTCGACTTACTCTTTAAATACAATTGCCGAATCCTCCGTTCTTCTGAATCTTGTTGCCGTTTGATACGGCAAAACGAATGACGAAATTGATGGTCTATTAACGAATTTGTAATTGGGGTAAATATTCAAATTATCCTTAAACTTTAGTTTCCATGGAATATTTACCAAAATGATGCATTTTGTTCTAATCTGACTCTCTTCAACAGCCAAAATGCGACCCATTCGACAACATTTTTGAAAAGTCGCGGATGAAGGATTTTCAACGGACCCTTTTGAATTGGAATTTAAAAGCAAGTTTGATGTAGATGTTGTGACTTCTCTGCAAATCTCTAGGAACAAAACAGTCTCGTTCACACTGTTTTCAAAATAAATTCAAAGACGCTTTACAATTAAAAATGATTTTACAATGTAAATAAAAAATTGGAATGAATGTTTCTTGATATCTTTTAGTTTTCCTTACTTTTTGATACAGTAATTTTCGGGATTGATGTAAAAGTCTTTTTTACTCTGAAGAAATCCAAAGGGCGAAAAGAGTGGAATGAAGTTGGCTTTGGTATCATTTTTTGCCAGTGTCTGGTTTAACATTGGAATTTCCAGCGATTCCTTCTCACAGCCATTTTCCGAAAATGTGGATTTGTAAACGAGACTAAAGTTGTAAAAATGTACACCAAAGGCAGAGGAAAATTTTGCAATACTTTCCTTTTCTTTCATTGATTGAAGATGCTTTGGCATCTCCAGAAAATTCTGGAAAAATCCATCTCCATCACATTTATTCAAAAGCACTGGCACTGGAACTTGAACTGGTACTGCTTCTCGTGTTAAATCTGTTGTTTCTGGAACTTGAGCAAGTGATTGAAAAGTGCACAATGAAAACATAAAAATTCCAATGATAGCAAAGCTCCAAAAGTCAAAAGTCTTCATCATCCCCAGAAAAAACAACGAACAACGTGTCTTCATGTAGTTCACTAGACTTTTTAACCTACGTTTTTCGTAACAAATCACAAACCATTGGAAATTGGAAATACACTAGATTGTATTTAAATTCATTTTCCCTGCGTCCAGCTTAAGCCTCTGGAAAAAACGTACAATGTACATAAATAACATTGAGCTGAACATTTAAAAATACATTTAAAAATGGTTGAACAAAAGAGGAACACAGCACGTTAATCAATTGGTGAGTGTTCAACGGCCTAATTTCAGCATGTCCATTGACCATGAACCATGAATATTAAAATTCGTAAAATTCCAAGTATTCGTACAACACACAACCTGATTTATTTAGCCAATTTTCCTTGAACTGCTGTTTTAACATTTAAACTGTGTTTTTTCACAACAGGATGCAAGGTTTTGTATGTTTTAGCACTATTTTGATGTTCAATATTATAATATTATTATTTATGCTTTGAATGGAAATAGAAAATTCACAGGTTTTCCTCAGGCTTTAGTCCATTTTATATTTTAAATGCGTTGACACTTGCTCCCTGCAGCTCAATTCTAAACTCTTGACTCTAGACTCCAGACTCGAGATTTTACCTGCACAAAATCAAGTATTTTGCCAAAGTCAAAAAGTGGAAAAGTTGTTTTGTGTGTGTGTGGATTTTGTATAGAGTTGCCCTTGAACTTTTACTACCTCAGATTTCTATTTGTGCTCACAGGATTTTCAAGTTGTATTTCGAGTATTTCGTTTGCAATCAAAACCTCATTTGCTACAAGCACCCATTGTCCATTCTCCGTTGTTCATGGTGATTTTAAAAGATGCTCATTTAAAATTTAAATCCAAATGAATTATAGAGAAAAATATCCGGTTGTTTGCAATTTCCGTCTTTATTACATAAACGAGTAATTGTTTATGCTGAAGATTGACGACTCGAGACTCGAGACTCCACTCTCGACAGTCGCGAAGAAACTTGTGTCTTGGTGCACTTGCACAGTTTTAAACTCGAGCTAGAATTAAAATAACTAGAAATCAAAAATAAAAAACCACAGTGGAATATTCACAAATGTAGAAAAATGGTTATGCATACGTTGTAAATTAGCAAATTCACACTTGTTATCTAGTTTTGCTCAAAACCTTTAATAGCTCAGGCTCGTACTCTTATGATTTTTCAGAGCATTTTTCAACTAAGAACTATGAACAATGAACAGCCCACAGCTTGCAATTGCCTAGTGCCTGCAATGATAATGGATAACTGATATTTTATAAATGACAGTTTTGTGCTTTCCGTGAAAATGCTTATATCTCATATTTAAGATTCTCCATATTTTTATTCAGGAATTTTATCACTTGCCCCATTAAAACTGAAAATGGTTTAACAACTCTTCAACGTTTTTCAACCTAAATGATTGTACTGAAAATAATTTGAACTGGAGTAAAATAATGTACGAGTTTCCCTCTTTATTCAGTTGCTTTTCTTGGTCGTCATGGCTTTCGTGTTCAGTTCGAGTTGTAGATTTTGTTTCTACAATAGATTCTAGATTCTAGATTCTACATATGTTTCCTTTTGTCTCCTGATTCTTGATTCTTAGGTTACTGACCATGAACGTGATTACAAATCAAAAAGGTACCATTTTTCGTCAATATTCATAGTCGTCAGCACTAGACGCCACCTTTTCAGGTTGGTCTGCACCACTGTTACCGCGTCGTCTTGAACCACTTTTACCGCGTCGTCTTGAACCACTGTTACCGCGTCGTCTTGAACCACTCTTACCGCGTCCTGCACTCCCACGATGAAGGACAATGAGGTCATATTCAACGTGATCTTCATCTTGGTACGAATATTCATCCTCATCTTTGTGTTGATTTGGTTGGCTGTGATTTTGAACATTGGGCGAATCAGTTTGAAGATCAACAATAGAATCAGTGTCCATCGGTTCTCCATCCATACCAAATCCAGTTGAATCATTTGAACTGGAACTGGAACCGGAACTCATGTTCGGTTGCCTTAGCAACGGGACAGTTCCAGCCTCTGACTCTGATACCGAAACCAAAACAAGAACAACAGCAACGAGGGCAATCGCAAAGACAAAACCCACGTTTTTCTATTAATAAATTGAACCCATTAAAATAAAAAATGAATTAAAATTCGTCCATTTACAATTTACAGAATACTGAAAACAAAATGAAAGCGACAAAAGGCAAAGCAAACGTTTTTTTATGATCACTTACAATTTTGTGCATTTTAACAGATTCTGTTGGCCTTGTTCTTAATATTCTTGATTTTCAAGTGCTGTTTTTCTACCTTGTGCTTTTTATCACAAAACAACTTTAGGAATGAATTTAGAGCCGAGTGCAGTCCAGTGCAGCAGAGAGCAGAGAGTGACTGGACACTGAATAAAGATTGGAGATTACACAACCAATTTGTACCAACAATTAGAAACACGTTTTGGTGGTCATACAGCTTCGCTGACAAGGATAAAAACGCAAGGAACTTGGGGTTTGGAGAATTCCAATCAACTACAAAGCGCTCTTGACCCGTTTGTATTTGTTCTGTACTCTGTACGTTGTACGTCCATTGTCCTTGGAGACTTTCAAAAATGTTCAATTCTCTTACTAAATAAAATTCTCGTTATACAATTCTGTACAGCTCTTTGTACAACTTGTGACTACGTCTGTAATCTGCAGTCTGTCGTTTTTTTTTACAAACGCGTATTTACACACACTAGAAATGGACAACTGTAGACTCGATAAATAGCATAATAAATAACCTTTTTATTCCGCGTTTTCCTGGATGATCAGATTATTATTGTTTTAATTATCATTGGATGACATCCAACATGTCTGATGCAGAATTATAAAATACGGATTCCATGGATTTTCCCTTGGGACTTGTGGCTGTTGACTTTATCGCCTGACTTTCACTTTGCTCTGTGGGCGTAGATTTGGATGTAGCAGTGGACTTGGCTGAACAACAGCGTGGTAAATGTGTGTCCATCCATTCGAATCCAGCTACAAAGCAAAACAAACAAAATCCATCACTTTCTTGAAAACCTACAAAAAAATAGAGTAGAACATAATAAAAAAATACAAACTTTTTAAGAAGAAAAACCTTTAAACAGCGGGTATTTGGCAGAAAGTTGTTCGCCAATTGTTTGCTTCCAGACAAACAGCCAAAGTAGAAGCAAAGGCTGCAAAATGTTGTAAATATCCGTGATCATCCAATACCAGGAAACTTGAACCGTGTCAGTCAGGCCGGAAATTATGTCAAAAATCCAGGAAATTCCCATTATTACAAACAACTTGAGGCACAAAATCATCCTGAAAATTCAAAATTTGATTCAACTTTTTACATTTCTTTCACTTTCCTCGATGCAAGTGCTGGTTTTTATTAATTAGTGCAAGTCGACCAAATTCTGTTTCGTCTTTTCTGTTTTCTTACTGTGAGTTACTATTCTTATGAGCTGGAGTAGTCACTGAGTTTTCTACTTGAAGGCTCTTATTCCCCCTTTCCACACCCCAGATGAATTTGGTGGTCAAGAAGATGAAAACGAAGTTTGGGAGGAATAAAATAATGGTTGGGTAGGTGCCATAGGCTCGCACAGCAGTGTGATCCAAAGAGCACCTCTCCCTGGAATATTGAGGTCGGATCACCCGGTCGTCAAAAAGACTAAAAAGAATCATTTTCAAACATTTCAAATCCATTTAAGGCCGGAACTTTTATTCAGAAAAAAAGTTAAAAAAATGTATTGGTTTGATTTTTATTTTCTACCTGAATTCATGTTCGATGATGAGGGAAATTCCCACGACAATCGTCGGAATAACCAAGGAAACGCAGCAATAAGACAAAAACCGCTTCTGACCTTTAGAACGTTGCGATTTTGCAGTCATGGAGCTGGAAGAAGAAATAGTATAAATTCCCAGTATTTGGTTGTGAATTCTGGGTCCTAGATTACGAAAAAGTGTTGATTTATTTTCCCACCTGATTGTTGACCAGAGGTCAAAGTTGAGGAGCAACATCCAAGAAAATGTGGCGAGATAGAGAAAGTGGGCAAGTACAGCGATGAACACACAAAAATCGTCAAGTTTTATATACAAATGCCTCACACCGGTGCAAAAAAACCAGAGGAACATGGCCAAAGAAAAGGCGCCACTTGTCCAACCGTGAACATTTTGTTGGTTCCAGACCAAACCGTTAACAATCACGATGAGCAAAAGAACAAAACTTGAGATAAAAACGAAGACTGTGAAGATCGTGTCCTTGATTTTCTGCGAAAGGGGAAAAAACCAAGCAAATAAGATAAAAATGTGGATCAAAATTTCACGCGTTATTTTTTAATATGTATTTTTTTTTACTCCTGATTCGGACTCTGGCGGAATAAGCTCAAGCACCAAAAAAATTTCTGGTGGAATTTCATCAAATTGTTTGTAGAATGAAGTTTTATTCCTCATAAGCTCTTGATCATAAAAACCGTCGATGCAATATTCATTTGGCTCCAGTTTTTTCCACTTGTGATTTCCACTCTCTCTCGTTTCCATTTGGCCGCTCTCCAATATTCGAACACTGTATAAATTAGAAATGGACAAAATTAAGCACGGAAAATTTTATTTCAGAAGCTTGATAAAACTGGACATGGACCAGAAGAGAAACAATGAATTTAAAACAGCTCACTCAACTCACTCCTTAAATTCAAGAGCCGAATTTTCTGTTCTTTTGAACCTTGCCGCCATTTGATACGGCAAAACGAATGAGGAAATTGATGGTCTATTAACGAATTTATAATTGGGGTAAATATTCAAATTATCCTTGGATTTCGGTTTCCATGGAATATTTGGCGAGATTTTGCATGCTGTTCTAATTCGTTTCTCGTCAAGAGTTAAAATGCGGCCCATGTGACAACATTTTTGAAGCGTTGCGGATGAGGACTTTTGAACTGATCCAATTAGACTAGAATTCGAATGAGAGTTTGACGTTGAATTTAATGTTGATTTTTCTCTGCAAATCTCAACGACCAAAACTGTCTGGTTCATCCTATTTTCAAAACAAATTGTTCATAAGACGTTCCACAATTAAGATTCATTTTAAAATGTAAATAAAAACTCGGATTGTATGATTCTTCAATTTTATGTTTCAAAATTTCTTTACTTTTTGACACAATAATTTTCGGGATTGATGTAAAAGTATTTTTGATTCTGAAGAAATCCAAAGGGCGAAAACTTTGGAAGAAAACTCGTTTTGTTATTTTGTTCTTGTGGCTGGTTTAACATTGGAATTTCCAGCAATTCCTTCTCACAGCCATTTTCCGAAAATGCGGATTTGTAAACAAGACTGAAATTGTAAAAATGTACACCAAAGGCAGAGGAAAATTTTGCAACACTTTTGTTGTTCTTCATTGATTGGAGATGCTCCGGCATGGCCAGAAAATCCTGGACAACGGTGTCTGCATCACATTTATTTATGAGCACTGGAACTGGAACTGAAATTGTTTCTCGTGTTGAACTTGTTGTTCCAAGAACCTCTGAACGTAAATGAAAAGGGCACAGTATGAAAATTCCAATGAGAGCGAAACTCCCAAACTCAAAAATCTTCATCATTACCAGAAAAAAACAACGTGTCTTCATGTAGTTAACGTCACTCGACCCTTCACCTGTTTTGTTTGGTAAACAATCAAAAACCATTGGAAATTGCAAATAACCTAGATTTTTTGGAACTTTTCCTTTTCTATTTTGTTAATTTTCCTTGAATTTTGAATTGGGTTGTCTAAAATTTAAACTGCTCATTTCACAACACCATTGGACGTTTTGTATTATTTAAGACTATTTTGATGTTTAATATTTAGTTTTTTCTTGCTATGGATGAAAACAGAAAATTCACAGGTTTGACTTTAACTTGATTCTTGATTCGATTTCAAGTTTCCAATGTTCAGGGTTTATCCATCGCCACTTGTTCCTTGCAGACTCTTTCTAGACTCTAGACTCTAGGCTCTTGACTCATGACTTGAGATGTTACGTGCATGAAATTAATTACTTTTTAAAGATAGAAAGTACAAACGTTGTTTTGTGTGTGTGTATATTTTGTACGTAGTTGCCCTTCAACTTTTACTACCTCAGATTTATGATTTGCACTCACAGGAATTTCAAGGCCATTTTTCCAGTCTCTACTCTTATTTTTCAAGTCATAAACAATAAACAGCCGACAAACTACAAACTACAAACGCCCACATTGAGCATTGACCAGTAATATATACATACAAATGTTGTTCGTTTTGTCTTTTTGTGTTTCATGCTTGGTAAAATAATCGTACTGATTCACAATTTTCAATTTTTTTTGGCACTACCAAAGTTAACAATGCACAAATTGGGCATTTTAGATTTATTAAACATAAATATTGTGCATCACTTTTCAAAGTGTATTAACTTTGATTTTAAGTAAACTTAATATTGGGTGAATGTATATACATTTTATTATACTACATTAAACTATACAAATTTTACTCCATCTGCCGTCCCTTTTCTTGCTCGCTTCAGTTTCAGTTTTCGTATTTAGTTCCAGTTGTAGACTTTTCTTTGATTTGCTTCGTTTTGTGTCCTGATCCTTGGTTCTTAGAATTGGCCACAAATTGGATCACAGAGATTCCACTTGTCACTCACTTTTCCTCTTGGTCACTTTGCTTTTCATCATTAGACCCCTTAATTTTACTTTGAGCTGCACCACTAATTATGATTTGCTCCGATCGTGGAATTTGTGAGTTATATATCCCTATAAAATTTGGCGATAGGGTTGACGTCGTTGTCGTGGTCGTTGTCGTTGTTTGAACTCTGTTGAGGTTTACATATGGCTGAAACTGATGTGGATGTTGATATTGATGCTGAGGCTGGTATTGATATTGATAATGACTTAGAACATTTGGAGAATGTGGATCAACAGTGTAAAGTGGTTGTCCGTCCGCAACAAATCGATATCTAAAATTTGAACTGTGACTTGAAACGGAACCGGAGCGGGAACTGGAAGGTTGTTGCCTTAGCAACCGGATATTTCCAGCCTCTGACTCTGTCACCGACACCAAAACAAGAGCAGCCGCAACCAGGGCGACCACAAAGACCATTCCTGCGTTTGTCTATCAAACAAATATTTCCATCAAAATAAAATTAATAGGAATTCTTCACCGTCTTTCATTTACAATTCAATGGACATTAAAAACCAAATGGATGGCTACGAAAAGGCAAAAGACAAAGTAAAACCATGTATTTTGTTCTTAGTCTACTTACAATTTTGTACATCGAAAGAGGTTTTATTGATCTTTTGTCTTCTATCTTTTGTATTCTTGATTCTTGATTCTCAAGTACTGTTTGTCTATCGTGTACTTTGATTTGGGAAGCAACCTTGTGAATGAATTTACAATGCAGTGCGGTGCAGCTCAGTGCAGTAGAGAGTAGAGAGTGACTGGATACTAACTAAAGATTTGAGATTACACAGCCAATTTATATAATTACCAACAACTGGAAAGTCATTCATGTACAAATTTGCTGGTCATACAACTTGTTTGACCAGAAAAAAATGCCCGGAGATTCAAGATTGCCGTTCAACTACAAAGCGCAAACACTCGAGAACAAAATGCTTACAAAGTTCTATGTATTCAATGTTCTGTGAATGATTTCTATGTACATGCGGTTGGAATCTGTGATCTTGGATCTGCAATCTCTGTCTTTTTTAGACAAACGAGTATTCATCCATATTTAAAATGAACAACTCGAGACTCGAGACTCGAGAAACAACTTTTTTCGTAGCGTATTTGCCCACATAATTAGATTAAAGCTCAGAATTCCAAGGAATTAATATGCAATAATCTAGATCAGGGGATAATTGATACATATGTTTATAATTGGCAACACTGAACAGGCGTTTGTTTTTATCTGACTTTTTCTTCCAAGTGGTTATAGAAAAACGTTGGTTTGGTTTGGTTGGCCATTCTGGAAAATCACGAGTTAAAAAATAGTCAAATCAAGACAATTAAAGACAATTATTTATTAGACAATTAAATGCATCCAGTACAGAAGCGGAAAACTGAATGCCCACTGCCAAATCAATAACCACATAAAATACACAAACATTCCATCCCTCTTTCATCACTCGCATTCAATATTTATGCAGATAAAAGTACAATTTAGTCCCAATAAGATTTGCAGCTAGCTAGCTACAAAACAAAACCAACAAAGTGTAGCCTTTTTTGGGCAAAAATTACAAGAGCATGAAGGAAAACAGAGTAAAATAATATAGAATTATCATGTACAAAAACCTTTGAAGAGAGAATATTTCTCGTCGAGTTGTTCTGGAATCTAGAATCTGGAATCGTTCTCTTGCTGATAAAATCAACAAGTGGAAAAAAGGTTGCAAAACAATTTTCCACTCTTTTTTTGACTCACTCCTCGCATTTTTCTATAGTTACGAATCCGTTAGCAACTGAATTTTTTTACGAGTAACTAATGTCTGTGTTTGCTTGATTTCTTAAAAACGTAAAGAAGGTAAGAAAAAAGAATTTTTCTAGAGCGTTATTCAGACCCCTTTGAAATCGGATACGAATTTTATAAGGATAAAATTAGCCATAGCAAGCGATAAAATTTACGAAAAACGCTAGGAATCTGATTGTTCTAGAATCTAGAAAAGCGGTCATATCGTAACTGAATGATCCTGTGATTTTTCACATTACTTGGTTTGTATGTAATTGACCTTCAAGCTTGAATTCCGCAGAATTGTATTCACAAGATTTTCACTGCAAGTTTTCCAACAATGAACAATCAAGAGCCTACAAATACAAACATTGATAATTGATATTTTACAATAAATGAATGTTTTATTCCTACGCGAGTAAAAATACTCGTGTTACGGATTCTAGATTCTGGATATTTTTATTCACGTATTTTTGATTTTATCACTTGCCACATAAAAAATGCGCACGGTTTCATAACTATGAATGAAAATTCCAGATTCAAAGTAAATTATTGTAAATTTTGATGAAACAAATGGATGAGTTTTCCCCTGTCTTCATTCACTTTTCTTGGTCTTCACCACTGAGTTTGAGGTTGTACATAGTAGATTGTAGATTGACCATTGACCATACGTTTCTTTCTGTGTGTCAGAGCTTGGATGAATGTGATTGCAACAAAAGTTCCATTTGTCTTCACTACTCCTCACTCCTCAGCATCACTATGCCGTACAATATTTGAACCCCGCTTTCTAGGTCGGTCTCGACCACTTACAACGACAGCTGGACTTACTTCATAGTCAGAGTGTTCAAAACTGTGGGAAATTCGTGTGACTGATATTTATAATCATCATCTTCTTTGTATTTATTCGGTTGGCTGTGATTTTGAACGTTGGGGGAATGAGTGTGAGGGTGGACAGTGTAGAGTGGTTGTTCGTCCATATCCACACCAAATCCAGTTGTATCATTTGCGTTGGAGCTGGAACTGACGTTCTGTTGGCGTTGCAACCGAATTGTCTCAGCCTCTGACTCTGACACCGACACCGAAGCCAAAGCAACAGCAACAATGGTGACCAAAATCACAAACCCGACGTTTGTCTATTTAAAATAGAACCCAACAAAAAAATTAGAAATTACTGTTAGTTCATCAGAATCTTCCACTTGAACTTTACTGAAGCGGGGGGAGAGAAAATGAGAGCCACAAAAGACAAATGGAAAAGTAGAAAACAAAAATAAATTCTCACTTACAATTTTACACATGGTAACAAGTTTGGCTCGTCTTCTATATTTTGCGTTCTTGAATATCAGTTGCCAGTTGTTAAATCTCACAAGTCGGTTGCTGTCTGCGTCTTGTGTTCTTGTGTTCTTGTCAAGAACAATGTCACGAATGAATTTACAATTTACAATTGACAATGCAGTGCAGTGTAGAAATTCGCTGGATACTAAATCCATACTTGAGATTGCACAACCAACAACCAGAAATACAACTTTTGTTTGCCCTCACTCCTTTTCTGAGAAGAATCAGAAGGAAATGATAATATATGATACGCATCTAGTTTGGAGACTGGAAACTGGAAACTAGATTTTCATTCTAATGCAAAAAAAACCATGTGCTACAAACGTCCATTGTCCATTCTCTATTATCAATGAAGACTGCAGAACATGCTCATTTTAAATGCAAATGAATTATAGAGGAAAATATCCTGATGCAATTCTATTTTGCAGCTCTCACATTCGTACAGTTTGTGGTTTGTGATCACCTTTGTAATTTGTAATGTGTATCTTTTGTGCACAAACGAGTATTTATTTCTTATTTGATTTTTGATTTTTGACACTTGTCAATCTTTTCTACACACGTTTGGTTTGGATTCCAAACTCCAAACATTTTTCATCATTTATCCCACGCACCTGTGACACAAATACAATACACAGGATTTGATGCTGTGTTTTGATTTTTGGTGTATTCTGAATTTATTATTTATTTTGTATGCAGTTGACCTTCAACCAGAAATACCTCAAATTTGTGCTCTGATGATTGATGATTTCCAAGGCTATTTTTGCATATGTCAATTTTTTTACCAATAAACAACCTACAATTTACAATCTACATATCTAGAACAAGGGATAATCAGGAAAAAATACAATTGCCTGTGTGACTGTGGGATTGTACGAGAACAATGATAATTCGTATTTGTACTAGCATTTTTTTTAGCACGTATAAAAAATTTTATTGTACAATAAATAATAAATAGTTCTGTATACAGTATACAGTACAGTGTATATTATATTAGGTAGATGTCGTTTGATTTATTACACGGATTCTTTCAGGAAATGTCACAAAAATTCGAATATTTACAATGAGATGCTTAAGCATTTAACGTTGACCTTTGATCATTGATGCTGAGCTGAGCTGAGCTGAAGTGACATTTGAGCTGTGTTATTTAATATTCATAATCCTCGTCATCAAAGGAGCTTGTTCGAATCGGCTGATCTCTACCACTTCTTGAAAAGGAATATAGTGTGAACTCGCTAGGTGGCGCTACGTGTATGGCTGAAGGGCGTTGAGTTCTAGTCCTTTTTTTGGTTCTGGGAGTTGGTTGTGGTTTTAGTTCTTGTACTAAGTCTGTATATTTAAACCGATTTCTGTGGAAAGGACTGCGAATGACTAGGACGTACGGGTCTAATGTATTGACCTCCGGTTCTCCAAAAATGTACTTGGGACTTGGACCATGCTCATCTGAAGGACGAAAAACTAGAGTTCCCGCCTCCACCACTGTTGAGATGGCAACCATGGTGATGACACTGACCATCACAAAACCCAAGGATATCTTAAGAAAGACAAAAAAGGTCACAATAATTTTTTTTTAAATTAAAGGAATTTTTCACAGAATTGTTTTTAATTTCGCATAATAAAATATAATTATTATTAAAAATTGAACAATAAAATCACTTACAATTGATTTACACATTTTAATTTTCTACACTTTTTGTTGCTCTTTTTTCTTCTCCTTTGTATTTTGTATTTTATATTTTGTTTTTCACTACAACTTTTCACAAAAAAGTGGAAACGTTTTTAGATTTTAGGTTTTTAAAATAAACGGAATAAACTCATTTGAACCTGTGTTTTTGAATTTCAGGATTAAACTGAGCCTGACTATTTTGAGTACTGACTTTTTTCCGTCAAAAGCTCTTTTATATTGTGTATTTAGTGTCAAGTAAATGAGTGAATAAAAGAGGAAAAACTTTTTATTATTTTGTTTTGTAGTCTGAATCTTGAATCTTGTTCTATTATTTTCATTATTTCTGTCACAAATTTGGAATGTGGGTGTGTGACTTGTTGTGCATTTTGCAGAATTGAGAAAACTGAGAATGAAGAACCAACTCTTATTTTATTTTATTTCTTTCGTCTCAGAGTAAATATTCATGTTGACGCATTTCAAATGAACAGGATAAAGATGATTCAGATGTTGAAGATGCTGAAGATTACGAAATTCTGGGGAAGAAGCAGTAAAAACTAAAAACTAGAAACTCTAGCATCTAGAAGCCAGAATCCAGAATCTGCATTATTGTGAAAGAGTTGCTCGCACTCTGCGATATCTTGGTTCTTAGAATTTAGTAGTGAGCTCATGTTACTGAGGGGAAGAATCTTTATCCTTATCTTTTATCTATAGATCTTAGATTTGCGTACTTATACTACATGCTACATAATGTATACTGCCCCAAGAATGAGGCGTAAATAAGTCGCTTGGATTTTATCCAATTGACTTGAATGAATTAAACAAGTTTTGTAGTTTTGTTATATTTTTCCAAGTGTTTAAAAATGAATGTAGATGCAGATGGATTATAGACAACTGATGATTGACAATCCCAGTGTTTATATTCAAAAATGGAGCTATCTGATGTTGAACTTTGTATAGACTATAGACAGTAGACATTAGACAGGGATGTAAATTAAAGCAGTTAGCATCTGTAATGTGTAGGTTAGTGTAGTTTAAGAGTGGATAATTTCCTATGTAATTGTCAGTCTAATTATTCTAATCTTAAAACTCAAGAGGAAAAAAGGCGCGTGTGAGCTCTTGTTGGCTGTTGAGCTTGGAAAAATTCAGGACGTTTTGTCTTTCCATTGTTAATCCTAATAAAAAATAAAACTAAATGTAATTTCTTAGCATGATTTTAATTTTGATCCTTGATTCTGTGTAAAATTAAACGAGAAGGATTTCGATAGGGATTTGAAATTTTATAATAATATTTTTATGAAAAGAATTTTATGGAAAGAGTAAAGATTAAAAGTTAAACTGAAGAACGTTGGGTGTAATGTGAATGTCACGCAATAGCGGATGTATTTACTTTTGCTAGTGGACACGACTCGTTTGATTCATTCACAATTTCCTTTAGAAAAATTAGATGTAGAATGTGGAATGCAGAATGAACATCTCCTATTTCATAGCACGTTTAAACAGTATTCATGTATATGATGTATGAAGGTGGAGAGCCAACAGTGATGAGAACAAACATGTATTGTTTACTATTTCTACCCCCTCCACTCTCTTTCAATGCGTATTTTCGTATTTTGTAATTCTAATTTGGGGTAAAAACTCACGGAAAACAGGTACTGTGATCCATCTGCAATTTGTATGACTCAGATGAATACTGGAAAAACAAAACGAGTTTACTGTTAACTTGTTTTGTCTCGTAAAAATCCTACCATAGAAATAGGATGACAACTTTTGTTATTGAATGGGACATTGAACACTCTAGACTCTAGACTGTGGACTGTAGAGTGTAGAGTGTGCCAATAACATGAAGTTCAAGCTAAAGATGAACTTGTTCTTCTATATTGTGCATTGTACGTCCGACTCAACACTTAAATGGTGACTGGTTTTTTCACAATTCTTAATTCCAAGTGGACAACAAAGTCAAAAATCCTCCTCATTTGATTTGGTGATGATTTTTTGTTTGCGATCATAAATAAATACTTTAGGATCTGAAATCCCAAACCCAAAAGCAAAGCTGGTTGGTGTCAAGATTATTAGTGGAAAGATGAGCTGAGACTCGAGACTCGAGATTGAGATGATCCAACAATGAGTAAACGCTTTAGATAAATGTGAAAATAGTTTGTACATTTTCAAATATGAAGCAAGCGGCAGTGAAATACTCAAGCTAAAATCTATATGCAATATAGATTGCATATACAATATACAATGCACATTGGACCACATGATCAATTTATTTTATTTTCAATTCTTCCTTATTTTTCTTTAGTTACGAAATCCTATAGCAACAGAATTTTGCTATTGAGTAAATAATGTCTGTGTTTGCTGCAACTCT